>WEIU01008662.1:84362-128840 GCA_013389925.1 Aegithalos caudatus
AAAAAAACCACAAAAATTTGGTTTTCCATGGTCCTATTTTCAGAATTCATTTATTCTTCAAAAGCCCCTTGCTTGTGCTAATTCTCCCTATTAAGATGCAGGATAATTGCAAATGATCTTGAGCCAGGGTACATCTATCTAAGAGGGATCTCAGGTTGGTTGGAGAGTTGAATTTAGGGGTATATTTTCTTGGTAGAAAATTTTTCACTCAATGGCCTTCCCAAAATGTAATGATTACTCCATATTAAAAGTATGTATTCAGTTATTACCTCTGAACTGAGCTATCCTGAAGCAACTACTAATAATATCATTTATCACTTGAGAGACTGGTAGTTTTCTAAGACACTGTGATGCCTGTGATTGTGCTCCTGTATAGAAAATTCTACAAGTACTCCAAATGCATACAACTATAAGCTCATGCTGTAGCTCAGGGCATTCTGACTTACATAGAAAATATTTTCTATCTCTGAGATGGTAAAATTTGGAAATAAAGTAATTCCATTTCTCTTTCCTACTTTCTTTATCTGTCTTTTCTAGCGACCTTTTCATTCCACTCTGTCATCCCTTCCCACTTTTCTGTCTCCCTGTTATGCATCTTTGTCTCTTCTCTTCTCTTCTCTTCTCTTCTCTTCTCTTCTCTTCTCTTCCTCTCTTTCTCTCTTTCTCTCTTTCTCTTTCTCTTCCCTTTCTTCCATTCCTGTCTTTCCTCTCACATTTTTCCTTACCTTTCTACATTTGTTCCCATTTATCCTTTAATTTCTCTCTATCTTTCTTCTTTTCTTGCCTTTTTTCATTCTCTTTGCCCTTCTTTTTTTCTCTTCTGTACTCTTTTTTCTGTCTTGCTTTTCCTGACTTTGTGCAATTTTTTTCTCTGTTATTCATAAAGGAAAGCAGAACCTGTGTCTCAGATAATGCAGCTGAGTAATCCTCATTTGTCTCAGTATTATTTTCTTGGCAAAAGAAAGACTGCATCATTGTGGTCAAAGATCCTATGGGTTATTTTAATACTGATGTAATTAAGAGATCATGTCTGGCATGATATCTTTTCAGATATTTGTTAAGAAAAAAATGGAGTCTCTGGATTGAAAAGAAAGTTCTCCTTCATGCTTTTACCTAAGTGATAGAGGACTAAGGTCTGTAGCAGTTCATGCATCTCTTTTAGTGGTTTTAGTTTCAGTCACACCACATGAAGGTTCTCCCAGAAGCTCCTGCCATATCTGTCTTCCTAATGCCACTATCTAACCCTGTGGAAAGGGATCAAAAACCCCAAAGGTTTAATAGAAAGTGACTGGGCAGAAGGTAATTAGAGTAAAGCTAACAAAGTGTAAACCAGTTTCTGGATAGATTTTCTAGGTCAGTTTTTGTGCCACAGTATGGTAAAGCCAAAGATAAATGTTGTTGTGCTTATACCAAGGAGAAATAGGGACTTATGTCTACATATATATATATATATATAGACATAGTGGATATCCCATAGAGATAAATCTCATGCAATGACCAATTATGTGACTATCCAACTAATTAAAGGATGACATAAATTCATTTCTTTGATTCTTTTCTAGTTCTAATGTAATAAAAAGAGTTAGCATTTTTATTTTTAAAATATTGCAGTTAGAGAGTGAAAAAAAATCCAGATTAAAACTTGCATTCATGCAACCAGTTTTTGTAAATACCCAGCTTGCTGAAAGGGTAGATGCAACCATTTCATAGTAATGCTTGGATCAATGCATCATTTAAAATCCAGGTGTTAATGAAACGGTTTCATCCACATATCCAAGTAATGTTGTGAAGTAATTCCAAATGAGTCAGTGAACCATCTACATTACCAGGGAAGCTGCCTACAGGTGAAATACTTATAAAAGCTTTTGAACTATCTATCCTTCCTAGTACCTTCTATGAGCATAAAGCAAAGTAAATGTCACATTTTCTTCCCCCGTGACTGCAAAATGCTTCTAAAGATAGGAATTCATTTAGTATAGCACATGCCTTTAATATTATAAAGTTGTATTTTATTCCCTCAGATGTAGGAAACCTGTATTAAAATCGTATTCCTGCAAAAGACATTCTGAATTTGATGCAATGAAACCTGATTGTAGATGACAGAAGATATTGTATTTGCTTATTTATTTTGTTTTATAATTTGTAGGTCATTTACAGTCCTAATTAAAATAACAAATCCAGAATTCACTCAACCTCAATTCAAATATTTTGAAATAGATTTTAAGCACATCATATTTTCTACCTCTGTTTAGGCATTGCCAAATAGTGCATCTTGACTGGACTTCCAGGAAGCCCTCTGGTCCTTCCCCCATGCCCCAAAGCAGGAGAAAGCTATAGCCTGTGTCATTCCTGACAGATGTTTGTCTCTTACTCTTTAAAACCCCAAGTGACAGCAACTCTACAACACCCCCAGGCACTCTGTTCTCATGTTATTCGACATTTGCCTGTGGAATTTTTCCTAAATGTCTAATCCAAGAGTCCCTTGCCACAGTTTAAAACCATTATTTCTTATCCTACCCTCTCTGGAGATAGATAATAGCTTAATAACCCTATTTTTCCTTTCAATTGTCCTTTAGATATATAAAGTTAGTTATCATACTGCTCTGCTATCTTCATGGTATTGTTATTTAACATCATTGCAAAATGAGGAAGCAATATTTTCTGGTAATATTTATGTAATTGTTCTCAAGGGAACAGTTTTTCTACTGCATCAGTTGTCAGTGGTATTTACAATGGGATTATGTTAGGAGAAATGATAAAAATGTTTATTTTTGTAACTCTGTGGGGACAAAATAAATAAAATCGTCTAATGGGAACAATTTCAAGAGGGGGAACCCTTCAATCAATTTTTTGGGCTGCAGCTAGCCGAGAGTTTCTCTTCCAGTCAAACAGTACTCCTTGTGTTACCCCAACTGCTGCTTGTTTGACAGGATGGGAAGGGGTCAAAACAAAGTGTAAGGGCAGAGTTCCACATGTGAGTGTGTGGGGCAATGTGCACATGCACGTGCAGTGGGGGATGTTCTGGAAATGCTTCTGAAGATGTTTAGGGCCCTGTGTGTACAAGTCCTGTCAGGTCCTTGTGTTACTGGGAAAGAACAGTATCAACACAGACAACTTTGGTTTCTACTGTTTCTTTGGTACCTGAAGCAACTTTGCTTCCTCGTAGTCAAATTTCCACTCATTTTGGCTTACTGGGGCCACCTTTGGCGTATTTTTGGCTTGCCTTGTAGCTGCCATTTGGAATCTAAGGCCTTTCCTCTGGGCTAGAACTTTCAGCAGTAGCTTTGGGAGCTTGCAGGTATTTGCCCCCATTCTGTGCTGCCATCAGAGGAATCTTTTTGTCCCACCATGTTACAGATTTGACTACAATGCAGAACTCCAAGATGAATTCAGAAAAAAAATTTGTATCACAATTTTCTTACTCTTCCTCCCACTATATTTTTAGGAGTCCATTATGGTCACGTCACAAGTGCATCCATGATGTTGGATGTGGGATGTCAAAAGATCTCTTTCTGGTGAGGAGGGAGACTTATGAAGCATTTGTGAGTTCATGTTGTCTACAAATATAAAATCTTTCCTTAACTTTTATGTTTATATTTCCAAGATGTTTTGCAAGTTCCTCTCAAGATCTCTCTTGATATTTATGTTTTTGAGTTGTTTCTTCACATTTCTTAAAATTTAGAGCCAGTTAAAGAGCCAACATCTCTGCAAGTTGAGTCAATGAGTCATAACAGCCTTACCTTATTTAATTTATAATTGTTATTACTTAATGATCTTGAAAGTAGGAAAATTAAAATGGTAATAAAGTAAACAACATACAGAGATTAAACTCAGATGCTCAATAAAGGGTTTTGGTAACTTTACAATACACGTAATGGTTTGTATAATTCTCTCTGATATACAAGTTTAGTTAAATGCCATAGCAGCACTTGGCATTTAAAGCAATTTTTAGAAGAAATTTTACATACAGCTAATTTTGCAGAGAGAAGCCCAAACCTAATTTAAAAATGGGACATGGATTGCTGAGATTTTAGAGAAATAATATAGAATTTTAAAATAGAATATTATTTTAGAAACCTGTTTCCCGCTCTACATTAAGACGAATTTATAAGCCACTATTAAGTCTACATGAGATTTATGTACCTCAAAGAAGAACGCTAAAAACCTGCAGAGAGCAGCTACCTGCAAGAAGTGAGAGAAATGCAGCCCTCCATGGCTTCTGAAAATTAAGCTGTCAACACCTAAAGATATTTTGGCAATAGTTGAACTTTCTCAGAAGGGCACAAGAGAAACCATAATAAAAACATAAAGAATTTGAAGCCATCCAGAGAGACCTGAACAGGCTTGAGAGGTTAACCTGTGCAGAGCTCATGAAGTTTAACAAGGCTAAGTGCAATGGTTGAGGCAATCCTGAACACAAGTGCAGGCTGGAAGAGCATGGACTGAGAGCAAGCAGGGAAAACCAACCACGTCCTGGGTGTCATCCAAAGCAGAATAGGCAGCAGGGCCAGGGAAGTGATTCTGCCCCCTGCTCTGTCTTCATGAGACCCTGCCTGGAATACTGCATCCAGCCCTGGGGACCCCAACATAAGAAAGTCATGGGCCTCTTGGAGCAAGTCCATAAAGGGCAAGAAAAATGTTAGGAGGGCTGGAACACCTCTGCTGTGAAGACAGCCTGAGAGTTGAGGCTGCTCTGCCTGGAGAAGTGAAGGGCCTGGGGAGAAATAACAGCAGTCTTCTAATACATAAAGGGGACCTACAGGAAGGCTGAAGAGATAGGTTAAACAAGGGCAAGCAGTGATAGGGCAAGAGGGAATGTCTACAAGCTGAAAGAGGGAAGAGATCAGATATTAGGAAGAAATTCTTTACTGTGAGGAGGGTGAGGCATAGGTTTCCCAGAGAAACTGTGTGTGCCCCACCCCTGGAGGTGTTCCAGTCCAGGCTTGACAGGGCTCTGAGCAACCTGGTCTAGTGGAAGATTCCCTGTCCATGGCAGGGGGTTTGGAACTATTTGATCTCTATAGTCCCTTCCAACACAAGCCATTCTATGATTCTTATGTATTAACTTTTAATCTTGGCAAGCTTTTTGCATTTTCCTATTTTTCCTCATGGAAAGATGTTGTAGCAGCATCGAAGGCATCATCCAGCGGCCACTGGAGTGAAAGAAAGCACTAAATGCTGTACAATGACCTATTTTCTTAATTCTCAGTTTGCTGCATTAGTTAGTTATTTTAAAGCCACTTTCCATCGAGAGCTCTATATCAGTGCCTGTGTCCCAGAGCAATGTGCAACTCAGGAAGCACTGCATTTCCACGTCATTGCATGGTTCTTGGAGACCACCCCATTTTATTAATGTAAATATCAGGTGAAAATTTTTTTCACCCACTTTCCGCCTATTGCTCAGAATGGAAGTGGTTATGGAAACTGGATTTCCGTAAAGTCTCTGAAAACTGCTTTTGATTGTGTTGGTTTCTGTAGAGTATAAAATAACACCCTAACAAGATTTTATGGTTAATCTTGCATGGTAATTATGAAATTTATTTACCTCACTGAAGTATGTTTGAAATTGTATTTAAAGATTCATGTGGTGTTTATTCACTTCCAGTAACAATTTAGTTTTCCACACAGCAGCGAGCCATACTCATAAAAATAATACTCATTTTAAAGCATTGCCAGTGCACCAAATAAAATTTACAAACTTGGAGGTGTGTTTATAGTCTGTTTCCTTTTTCTCTTAGCTTAACCAAATGAAAAACACTTTCAGTAATATATATGTAGAGCTCTCTTTAAGAAATATCTTATAGAAGATGAAGACCTTCCTCAAGCCTCCTGTGTTTCAATAAGGACCAAGAGAAATAATAGTTTATAACTAGATTTTTATTTTATTTTCTTTGTAAGAGGCAAATATTTGACATTGTAAAGGTAGAGTTTTATTGCTCTTATTTGCCTATTAGGCTGGCACTCATCTAGACTGAGAGTTTGTGTCCTCATTAGCAGCTACTGTATTTTTCTGCCAGAAGTGTTGTATTTTATGGCAGCAGCCTAGGAAAAGCAAATAATTCATTAGTCCACACTAAAATTGAAGGTCACTGCTATCAGACTTGGAGATTCATTTGCTGAAGTTCAGTCATATTTCTGAAACATAGTAAAAGCAAACTGTTGCACTGGTCTATAAAAACCCATTACTCAGAACTTGATTTTCACAGCTCTTTTACTACAGTGTTTTGGATACTGAGATCAGAAACTAAAGAGTAAGTGTAGCTTACACAAGACAGCTGCTTTCTGCCCTAAAGAATGAAATGAGGAAATAACTGTATATGCAGAAATAGGTTTGTTTTTCTTGAATGTGGAGGTCTAAATTGATAATGCAGAGGTCTAAATGTACAAACAGAAAGAAAAAAGGAAGAAGTATGCTATATTTAGCTATGCTGTTAGCTGACTTAAAGCATCTCAGTGCCAAGTTTCCTTGGAATAAAGCAGTTTATAGAATCTATGGGTGAAATATATGAGAGCATATATAGAATTTCTGCATTACACATATTTATGTACTTATGTATATACTGTGCATATTTGGTACTTATGTGTATTGCATGTTAACCAGCCAGACTTTTTTTCTGTAATGAGCCTCACCATTGTTGCACAGTGAAAATCACATTTGATTAAAATATCTTTTTTGAACCATGCAGCATCTGTTACTTCTGCTCTCTGTCTCAAAATTCCCATTGAGTCTGCTGTAATTGTTCATTAGACCCCCCAAAGCTACATTTAATGTAAAACAGCTCCATTAAATATCACTCATCTATTGGAAATTAATCTAATATACAATCCATGTGCAATGCATGGTTGAGTCTGAAGTACTAACTCCTTCCATGCACGACAATAAGCCTTACTGTAATTAGTTTCTTTATACAATACACTGAATTTAACACCATATTATACTCATGCAACTCATGTTAGCAGTAAAAAAAAAAAAACAAAACACCCAGACCTGAATTCATGTAGATAATGCCTCACTGTAAAGGGCAGATGCCTGGAAATTACAAGAGTTAGACTTTATTTCAAGTCAGCCTCTGAATTTTTTATAATCTTAGGCTAGTCATTAATATCTATGGTGTAATTTTGTAGTACATATAAGAGGGATAATGATGTCTGATGATAATCTCTGTGAAAATGTTTTTTGTTTTTATTCTACTAGAAATATTATTGCTGCTGTTCTTCAAGGAGTCAACCTATCCCATGGGACTGTGGAGGAGTTTCAAAGAACAGAGAACATGAGTGAGAAATTTTGAGAGTCCCAGACAGAAGGTAAGTTAAATCTTCAAAACTTTCAATCTTGGAACATATCAGGCATAGGAATTGGAAACACAAAATGCCTTTCTCTATGGCCACAAAAGACAGACATCAATGGGATGTAGATATTTACTCACAAAGATCTGTAAATAAAGAGGACAATAAGCTACTTTGAATGCTTGATCATTTCTGGAGGATTTTATGGTTACTTGGCTCATGAGTTTCACTGACGTCAAGTGAGCTACAACTTACTGTAAGTAACAGGTACCATGCCCTGTGCAAGAATTCTAAACAGAAAAAAATATAGATATCCAGATCACTCCTCCCAATCCTATTAAAAAAAAAAAAAAAAAAAAAAAAAAAAAAAAACCACCACCAACCAAACAAACAAAAAACCCCACCAAAACAAACAGAAAGGAAAACCAAAAGAAAATTACATTAAAAATAGAATAATGAAATTTCAAATATCATTATATGAAAATTTAAATGAAGTGGGGCAACTCAGCAACATGCCTCATCACTTGGCCTCCAGTAGCGTATCTGGAACATGAAAATCTGAGCAAAATTAGTTCCTACTAACACTAGTGGCTTTAAATTTCTTTTCACTCACTTTTCAGTACACGTCTACAAATCCTAGAGAAATCAAGAGAGAGGAACGCAGTGACATAAGAAATGATGGAGCCTCTTTATTGCACATGTATAAGACTGAATTGTCAATTTATGAACAGACTATAAAGGCCCCCCCAAACTCATTATTTACAAAAAAAAAATATTTCTTTTAAATTTATATCTGATACTGGGCCTGCTGAGGGAACGCTGGTTACCCTTAAGAGTTTCAATTTGTTCCTTCACTTGTAATTTTTAAGATGTTGCATAATGATATGTTTATCCAGAGGAGAAAATGTTTGATGGTTGTATTTGGTAAAGAATATGGGCAATAAATATTGTGTAAAGTATACAGGTATTTTAGGTAAGCAAAAGGATAGACTTTCCAAGAACCATATAAGACAATAACAATAACAACAGAAAAACTACCAGTTCTGTAGATACGAGTAAACTTGATCATTATCTTCTGCTCAGAATTTGTGCATATACATCGTCTGCCAAACCAGGATCATGGGGCAATTAATTCCAAATATTAGCAATTCAAATAAATCATGGAATTTGTATTATTGTTTTAAATTTCCAACTTGCCTGAGAAAATTGCAGAATTTCCTATCCTACCAGCTGTGTATAACAATACTGTATGTAAGCATGAAGTCATTTAGCCTTTCCACTCTGCATTTAGTTTTTCCCACCATTTTGAGAAACATCTGCACTATTGGCATTAAAACATACCCTTATAAAACTGTCTCTTCATTCTGTTTCCACATTCTTAATATTATCAAAAGCAAGGGAATAGTAGAAAATATCTCTAGCCTTACAGCTGGAGCACTGATAAAACTGATGTGTATGAAAACCTCTGAGACTCCTGTCATTTATTTCAGCAGACTCTGTTTAAAGCACTGTATCCAGAAGGATCTGTGTATCTCTGAGTGACAATCTTTGTCACAACAAGGTTACAGCAGATATCTGCCTGCAATTCTCATTTGCAATGAGTAAGAGAGGGAAGATTAGTCATTTGGACTTTTTCCATCCATCTTTACAGAAGGCACTAATTGCAAGAAGGGTTATCATGAACATACAAAAGCCCCATACATTATTGCAGCAGCACAAATGAATATCAGTATTAAATTCCCTTGCATTTCGACTGTGAGATAATCACTCTCAATAAAAATAATCTTCTTGTAGCTACATTGTAGGAAAGGACATTTTTTCAATAGTTAATTGAAATTTAATTCTTAATTGTGATGGGAATATTTTGTAATTCATTTCATGGAAAACAAGCTGGTTTTGAGTGGGGGAACTAATGGAGTTGAATTTCCAACAGATTTGTGACTTGTAACTTTCCTCTCATTTAAAGGAAATAAATATCTCAGGTCACCTTCTGATACCTATTGTCACCTTTTCTCAGCTTCATCCCAGGATCCTCTGCTTCCTCTCCTGTACCTTATTTATCTTTTCCTGAGCTGTGCTGAGATTGGGTTAGAATTATTCACAGTGGGTAGGCATGAGGCTCTTAATCAGCTAGCTGATATCTGAATGAAAAGAACTTTACTTTTTTTGTTATTTTCTGTCTCTCAGGAGATCAGGAACAGAATCCCAATTAGACCTCACCCCTTTTGTCTGATTTGATTAAATTGGCTAATATATATAAAAAGATATTATAACAGGACAGGCAAATGATCACAGAAGGTGAAACAGGATTCTCACTATCACTCTTTCCACCCCAAACCCAGAGAATGAACACCGATCACAAAATTGCTCTCTGGGCGGGCTCACAGTGACTTAGAACAGTGGAACAAACACTGTGGTAGTCAAACAGGCTGCAAAGCTGTTGCAAAGTTAATGCCCTTCAACACAGTATTATTTAGCTGATATGTATGACTGTTGCATGCACACTGCTGTATCTCCAAAGCTAAGTTTGGGAAATTTGATTTGTACTGGAACATGGGGAGTTTTGTTTTTTGTTTTTTTTTAATGGACGCTATAAAGAACAATGTGGAGTTATTATGGTACACAGCATTGCTATCAAATACAGGACTCCACCTACAAACCAAGCAACTGAGCAAGGGCTGATCCTCCTCCAGCAGTGTCTTCCTCACAGTTAACTGCAAGGGTCTCTTACAAAGAATTTGCTAATACAAAGCAAAATTCTAGAATTTTCCAGTTTCCTCTTATTTTCTTTAATAAAGGAAATACCAAAAATGTCAGACCCTTCCTATTCTGTTCACTGTGCCTTGGTGGTCATGGGAAAGGCACACATGCTACAGAAATGCTGCATTTTTCTTGCAGTGTAGATTAAAAGTTCAGGAAGTGAAATATTAACCATCTTCTCAAAAATGGTTAGAAAGGGATAATTTTGGTTTCTCCTGGTATATCTTCCTATATTTTGGCAATCCTCCTTCTTTAAAAAGCTAATTTTGGTATTTAGGGCAGTATTTAAGATGACCTTTCAGTAAAGGGTATGGAAAGTATTAGCATCTGAAATTCAGCCACATAAATACATTGCTTTACAGTTTTGAGCTCATCTATGAGTCTCCCAAGACAGAAAGCTAAGAAACTCATCACAAATATCACAGATAATTTTAAGTCAAACCTAAAGAGCTGTAGCTTCAATCAAATAGCAAGTGAAGCATAATGACTCAGACTGGTTTTATCTCACAGCAATAAATAATAAAAAATCCCAATGTAAAAGGGAGACTGCTTATTTTTCAGGAGCTTGATCTACTGCTTGGGAAGTCATATGGCCATGTCCCTTTCCTGTCACATTCATGTCCTCTTCTTGTCATAGATATTCTGTAGGACCTTATATGGCTAATAAACCAGTCTGAACGTATTTTTAGTATTTCTTTGTTTTAAATGAATGCTGCAAATGTAAGTCTATTAAAAATGACTGGTGTGCCTGTAGACCAGCAGTGAGAAGCAGGTATAGGCCTGGGCAGAGGTGGAATAATCAAAGAGATACGAGCTTTTTACCTCTCTTGAGTCTTACCTGTCAATGGTGACAGTCATTTGGATGCCATTAGTTTTGGTGGAAGGTGACTGACAGGTAAACAAGGTGATATGCTGAGGTAGGCAGCTAGGAAAAGTAATCTGCCTGAGAGGTAAAAGTGTCTGGCCGTATGTGTGTTACTGCAGATTCTAAAAAGTAATTTTGGCAATTATTTCCTTTTTCCCTGGAGGTAAGAGGAAAGTTCAGGACAAACATGAATGGAGAAGGACCAATCTTCCCTCTGTTGCTGGCAAGGACCAAGACTCCATATTTGCATTGAGCAATCTCACCTGGGATCCCTGCCCATTGCCCATTGGCCCTGGCAATCATTTAGGCTCAGGACAGCTACACCTTCCCTTCCTGAGACATGGTTAAGTTGTGCTTGGCTTTTCTCCTACCCCTTTCAAACTGTCAGGGTAGTTCTCCGACATAACTGCTTAAAATAAGTGTAAAGGCAACTTTATCAGCTGCACCTAGGCTTTTTAAGGCCTATTTTACAGCTGTCACTAACTTGTGTCAGTGTCTTTCTCATCAGTAATGCATCAAAGCAAAGTTTTCAGGGAATGGCTGGTAGAGTAAACCAAATAACACTTATTTTCTTTGTGTCTCTCAGATTTTAAGAAACATTCTCACTATCCTAGAAAGTGTAATACAATATAAAAATTGATATTTTCATGCATCTTTATATTGAGAAGGTGCATTGTACTCTCTTTCAGCAATCAAGTCTTCTATAGAACTAATTTATTGAACTGTTTACAAATCAACAAGATTTTCTGTCTCGTGGTCTGTAAAAAACATTAAAGGATCCAATTTCAGTGCAGACAGCAACTTCACAGATTTCAGTTTGACTCAGTCAAGCAGACAGTGCTCTCCAAGGCATGGCATTTGGGCCAGTCCTGTTTAATATCTTTATTGATGATTGGAATGACAGAATTGAGTTCCCCCTCAGTCAGTTTGGAGGTGACAAGTTCAGTAGGAGTCTTGATCTGATGGAGGGCAGGAAGGCTCCACAGAGAGATTTGGACAAGCTCTACTGAGCAGCCCAGGCCAATTGCATGAGCTTCTATCAGGTGAAATGCCAGGTCCTGCAAAACAACCACTACAGGCTGGCAGAAGGGTGGCTGGAAAGCTGCAGAGCAGAAAGGGACCTGGGGGTGCTGGTCAACAGCAGCTGAACATGATCCAGTGTGTGCCCAGGTGGCCAAGAAGGCCAATGGAATCCTGGCCTGTAGCAGGAATAGTGTGGCCAGCAGGAGCAGGGCAGTGATTGTCCCTCTGTACTCAGCACTGGTGAGGCTGAACCTCAAATCCTGTGTTCAGTTTTTGAGCTCCTCAATAAAAGGAAGCTTGAGTGTGTCCACAGAAGGGCAATAGGACTGGGGAAGTGTCTGGAGCACAGATCTTGTGAGAAGGAGCTGAAGGAGCTTGGGAGTGTTTAGACATTTCCTGAAGTATAGAACATAAGGAAGCCCAGGAAGACAGAAATGTTCCATGCTGGCTCATTTCATCCCCAGTAGTTAGAAGATCCTTATGTCCATGCCTAAGCTGATGCAAAGATTTACCCACATCCTCACAAATCAGGCCATGAAACCGTTCCCCAGAATTGACTTGATTTGTTTTTCCCCTCTGAGGCTTCAAATTACAAAATCTTGAAATTAATCCTTTAAAAAGATTAATTTGAACAAAACCATAGAACTTTAGATGGGTATGGATGGATTTTTCTCCCCACGCAATTATAGTGTGAATAAGAGGCAGAGCTCTTCCAAGTTGTCTGTGAGAAAATCATTTTTGGGCTGAGATCAAACTGAGAATAACTTTGGAGACAGCAAAGGACAAACTGCAACCACAGGTTATATTGAGAAATTATTTTATTTAGCACATTTTGTTACACGGTATGTGCTGTTGGAGACACTGATGTATAAAGTGTCAGTTTTGAGACACTTGGGAGGTGCAAATGGAGAGGAACATTTCACAAAGGCCATAAATCACATTTTTCATCATATTTTGCTTATGTATTTTATTCTCTAGATATAGCCATACTTAGCAGGGTGAGGTAAATTAAAAAAATTCAGTTTTATGCCAAAATAGTCATCCGTAACTACCCACTCGTGAATCCATATTAGCAATTGTAATAGAATTGGGAGAGTAATTGTGTGCAGAGTTTTTGATATTTAAAAGGATGGATAGGCACAATTTAACTACCTACGTGACACAAGAGGCATTCTACTTCAAAAAATAATGAAAATAGTAATAAGATTTTTATATTGTTTGCTTTGCACTGAAAGATATTGAATAAAATTTTCTAAAGAAATGTTGGATTTAGTCTTGTATATGTGTCAAAGGGACAGAGCTATACAAATTAATTAATCAGACTCCCATGCAGAATAGTAATTCTTAAAAAATATTAAGAAAGGTACCTAGGTCATGAGTACAAATTAGTCTGAAATTCAAGAAAGAGTACTGCCTCTTTAAGGGGTAGCAAACACCATATTAACCAAAACTAGGCAAATTCACTACTGTGGGTGTAACAGAAAATGTAGGAGATAATGCAAATTCTATTAGAGAAGTGGTTAAACCTCCCCAGCTCTGACTCAACCAGGCAGCAATTAAGATGTGTAGCAAAGAGGATATGCAAATTGTGCACTCTTGTCTGCTGAAGTGGTAATCATATTCCAGCTGGGTGCAGATGAAGTGCAGAGTCATGTTTCAAATTTGAAGAGAAAAAAAATAGTTTAAAATACTTCCTTAGTTTCCTTTTAGCATTTGCTTTTGTCATAGCCTTCTGCTAGTCTTGTGTAGCTCATTCTTTGTTGGTCCATACATTATATATGAAGCCTGTGTGTTTTGAATTCCAGAGGGCAATAGTGCCTAAATGTGAAGTGAATGCTTTAGGCTACTTTTTTTTGATGGTAAACTCCCTTGAGGACTCTGTCAAGATAAGACTTGAGTATAGCTCTCACCTCTACTATGCCCTATGAAATTTACTCCAAAGGACATACATTCTCCAAAGAATTCAGCCCAAAACCACAGCAAGAATTATCTCAATTTCAGCTGCATCTACTAAGAAATGTCTCATTGTTGTATCTATAAAAATTCTCATAGATTTTGGCGTAGGGTCAAGTGTAACTTTTAGAAGAGGTTGACATATTTTTTCCATGTAGTGTTCAACTATGATATTTGCTACATTTTGCATTAACTTGGATCAATGGAATATATGTTTTGAGCAACAGCATACTGGAGGTGGAGTCATTTGCCTGGAAGGTGGCCAATCTTTACAAAAGAAGACCTTTATCTTTCTACATTTTCACTGGTGGGTGCTGTTGCAATATTTTTTGTGAACAGCCTACATATTACTTTTCTTCTTGGTTCTGGGAAGTGTCTAATAATGAAGCCTACATGAGGTCTGTTTCATAATTATAGCTGTCACCACAGTCTTCCCTATTCCCTAGATATTTTAGATCATAATCTGCAAAGCTAAAAGTATCTTAAAGGCTCAAAGCTACTGAAGTGAAAGCACTTAGTACCAAATATCAAGGATTTTGAAGTAAAAAATAAAACTAATCTTTGGGTAAAGACAACAAAATAACTGAATCACAGAAGAACACAACACAATATTTCTCTGGTTGAGCACTAACAAAAGTGTGACAAACAGCTAATATCTCCAGTTTAAAAAAAAATTTTAAGAAATCATGTATCTCAGCAAATTAAACCCATTTATGTAGAAGTCCTGGAAATTTTGACTCAGAAATTTTTGACCCAGGTATTTTTAAATTCTTAGTAGAAACAGAAATTTCAGATTGAAATAGTTTGTCAATCATTTCTATTATCTGTTTTATGCTGGTAGTGAGACCACATATAGCAAATAAAAATTGAAAATATCTGCCCCAGAGATTAGTCCTGACTGACAACAGAAATGTGGATAGAAACAGATGATTGGGAAGAGTTTTCTACAATGCAATTTGGGCTTTTTAGTACACATGAGTGTCCTGTTTACTACATATTTATATCAAAGTATAAATAACGTTTGTGTCTATGTCAAAAAAATGTCCCCTTTGCAGTAGCTTTTACCTAAGTGTCTTTGCTAACTCAGGCCACTCTGAATTTTGCTTCCTGTAACTTTTAATCTCTGCTCTTGCCTAATCTGCTCTAAGGAAAATCACGTAGAGCCAAATAGATGATTTATGTGCACCTTCATATTATTCTAATATGTAGTGTATTTTTATCAGACAAGCTCTCCTTCTGCAGCCACAGACTTTGGAGCTAAATGCAAGTCAGTGCTTTCTGGACTGGGGAGGTACATATTCGTCAGAACCCTTGAGAGCTGTGAGCTGGGGTGATGGGGAATGAAACTACCAGACAAATGCACTTGCACTGGGAGCATGGGAAGAAGTGAGCAGGTTGTTGAGAGCTTGGCAGTGCATCACTGGTATTTTGGGGGGTTTCAAATGGCTCTTCTGTGCTGGGTGGGTGCATAAAATGTAAATCTTATCTAGGTGCAAACCTTCTATGCCATATGGGTTTAGACAAGTTTCAGGGAAGCACTGTTAGCCCTACAAGTTCCATATGGATAGAGGCCAGAATGTTTAGGTATTGATAGATAAGGAAAGTTATGTGCTCAGAATAGACAAGGCAATAAATCTGTTGAAACATCTTGTGGCCATTTAATTAATTATCCAGTATCTAGAAATAGTTAGAGTATCCTACGATTAAAAGCAGAAAAGGAGGTGAGGCTGGTAATAAAACACAATAACATTAACAGCTTAATCTTGTATTCTCTGAAGGAAATGACAAAGCTTCTAGCTTGTGTACAGGGTTAGGGTTTCTTAAATAAAAGAAGACAACAGAAATGTTCTTCAGATATTTTAGTAATTGTCAGTTGTCTTGTAAGGTAAACATAATAGCCAACAGACATTATTTTGCCATTTTAAAGGAATGCAGGATTCCTTCAATTGTTAATACTAATAATTCCTATAATTTTTAGGTTATGTGTTATTCTTTTTAAGCATTGCTAGAAGTATTTTATAATTGTAGTCTTAACTACTTCAGGCCCACCACATAATTTAATATGATGCTCCTGTCTCATTTGATTCTCCATTTATGTGGGGATTTTAAGAAAGCATATTGTGATTTGAGAATACAAAGCCTTTAATATCAGTAAAAATTGTCGACAGGGAAGATTTTAATGTTTTAACTTAATTCAGAGTTAGCAATGTTCATTTGAAAAGTGGATTTCAGGGACTACCAGGAAGTTCCAAACACTTTAATTAAACCTGATCTTGTTGCATTAGCATTTTTCTTGGTGAGTATATATTGATATGAGAAATATTACCTCCATAAGAAAGATCAATTGATGTGCACACAATTTATTACTAACAGGAAAATATTGATGTAGTTATTTAAACTTGGGATAATAAAATAGATTTAATGAAGAAACCAAGGCGAGTTGTGGCTTGGGATTTGTGTTAGTTATATCTATGCGATTCACTCCCAGAATTTATTTCTACAAACAATTACAAAAGTAGGGAAATATGAGCTTAATAGGTATACTTAAGATGATTGTGGAGCAAAAGCATAAATATAGTATGCACTTCTATCTATGGTTCCTTATGAGCAAAATATCACTTTTGTTTTGTAGTGTCTTTTAACAAATCTTGCTTTCATTCTTTCTTGTTCCCTTATAATTCTTATTCATATCAGCTAAAACAAAAGTGGTTTAAATAATGAAAATAATAAATATCATTCAGGGGTTACCAAAAAAAAAAAAAAANGAGAAAAAAAAAAAAAAAAAAAAACAAAAAAAAAAAAAAAAAAAAAAAAAACAAAAAAAACCCAGATAAACTGTTGCTTCCAATGTAGGAAGAACTCTAATGAGAGTTATGGGTAATCATTCTTCATTTCTGTGCCAGCAAATCTGCACTGCAAACTCTGTAAAAGTACTTTCAGCTATAATATAGTTACCAGTGCTTGAACTGGGACTTTTACTGCACCTTCCTTTTCTAAGACTACGAGATGTGGCATTTCATACTCTCTTGCAATTTGTTGCTAAGTTTCTCCCAATGACAAATAGAGTTCCTAAAGTACAGCTCTTAAGAAGAATATTTAAAAAACCTTCCCAGTCTTGTGGAAATTGTAAAAAAGTCAATTAATTTCTTATTCCTTTGAAGGCTTAGTGCTATTCTTCACAAGAAAACAAATAAATTAATTTGTTTGTCTAAAATGCTTGACAATATTAATTATTGCTTTAGTTTTGACCTCAGGAGGAACATAACTGACCACCCTTGAAAAAGGAGGTAGTGTTCAGAGTAGCTTCAGCTGCAGGCATTCTTTTGGGTTTAAGACAATAGTTTTTGGAAAATGTTCTTCCAGTTTCTAGAGAAAAATCATAGATCACATTCAACTGTAATGTACAGTATATGCAAAAAAAAAAAAAAAATTAAGAGCTGAGAGGGCATTGACTATGCTAAATGTTTTCCTTCAGATCACAGGAATGAATTTGACAGGAGTGGCTTCCAAGGTGTGGTGTTTTCCCAGATTTAGAGAACAGATGTGTGTAGCATTAAGCATTCATATTTGACAACCTTCAAAGCTAAAGGAGTAAGTGTTCATGAAAAAGGAACCACCTTTTTCTGTTTCTTCCCACTTAGACACAGACCTTCTAGTTTGATACACAGTAGGAAATGAGAAAGGTGGCATCTGCAATGTAGCTACTTTCACAGCTGGATTCTGTGGAGACCTTTCATAGCTGCCAAACCTGTCTTTCTTTCTTTCTTTCAACAACAACTTTTCTCTGAAAATAGTTTTTTGATGTTGTTTTGTTTGTTCATTTGTTTTGTTTTGGTAGGGGGTGGGGGTGGTGTTTGGGTTTGGGTTTGTTTTTTTTTTTTTGATAGGGAAGAAAGTTGAGCCTTAAGAGAGCAAAGAGTAAGAAGAAAATAAAGGGTCAGGAATCTGCTCTTTAAATACCATTCAGCCCAGTTCAATGCTTAAACAGAAGAGCTGAGGAGGCCCATCAAATATATCAAAGTATCTGTGTTTTGACATGAATTTGCATCTAAGACAAGTTACCAGAGAGAAGAAGCCAGCAGTCTAAATTGAGGCATGGCTAAGACATCCTCAGGAAGGCATTCCTGAGGGACATGAGTAAAAGCAGGAAATCACAATGGTGCTGGCAGCTTGGTTTTGCAGTAAACCATTTCAAAAATGCCTGGCATTTTTAGCAAAACAATTGTTTACTCTTGTAAGCACTGAAGTTCAAATACACAAGAAAATGGTGGGGGGGTGTGTGACTTAGGATGTGGTGAGGAGTTATGCTGCTATTAGCAGTAAGAAGACTCCACTCAACTTTTAATCTGTCTGAGCCAAGTAAAGAAGCCACATCTGAAAAGATGTGTGATAAAGTGTTTTTTCTTAAATTGGACAGATTAGTGGGTGCTGTGATGAGAGATCAAAGAGTTTTTCTCTCCTTTTGCTTTAATTTAGGAGAAATACATCAAAAATAAAAGCTGGTAGTATATGAAAAACAATCTCAAAGTGAACCAGCCATGAGGGACAATAGGGTATTAATCTTTGTCAACACCCAGAGAGGTTTCAGATATCATTGCTCATAGAAAGGTGTGTCTACCTTCCCAGATTCGAGATTTTTTTAAAAAACACCAAAAAGTAGGTGAACACAGAGTAGCCATTTTTGTAGCTAGTTTAGTATGGTTAAGTTGTTGTGAATCCTGCAGAATACCTCATATGAAATAATGTATTTCTCCAGGTTTTTTGAAATGGCAGTTAAATGTGAGTCAAAATATGTCCCTCTATCTAGTCCTAGTAAAGGAACATGATTTTTATTCATTATTTTATTTTGTATACATTTAAACTCTCTCTAGATTGCAAAATACATGCTAATAATTTAATTAGTGAAAGGAAGAAAAAAGCTCACAATAATCAAGCAAATCAAAATTCCAGTCTTTCACTTCCTTAATATTAAAGATATTAAAACATAACCAGTACATACTAAAGCAGTGTTTAGGGAAGCTCAAACACTACAATTCTGAATTGGTTTTAGCCTGTTGTCATAAAAAAGGTGATAAAGAGTACTCTTGCAAAAATGAAAAGTTAGATATAGGTCTTAAATTTCTGTGATTGACTAAAAATTTCCCTCAAACTTGCACTGAGATCTCATAAAAGTTTCACAAAATTTCTTTTGAACTATGTAATATTTGATGACATACTAGGGCTTACTGCTTTATTGAAGACAACTAGTCACGTTAACTTTAAAACAGTCTAATATGCATGTGCTAAATTAAATTGTTTTTCAAGTCAAATTTTAATGTAATGTCTCTTGATAACAACTGAACATGTTTCAGGAGTGTAGGCAAAGTCAGATTTGACCGGACAGATTTATGTGCTTGCTTTAGGAAGATGGCAATCAAACCTTATCTTAAATCAAGTCAAGAAAAATATTCAATGACATAGTTACCAGTTTTTACAGGTGCAGTCCTAACTTCTTGTGTCCTTAACAGTCTCAAGTCCACAGTATTCTTAAATGCTTCAGTAGAATTACTGCATATTTGTCTCTGCTTCAGTTGAAGAATGTATGGCTTGTTTTTGATACATAATGAACACAGCACATGACCCTGATGCATGTGAAGCGATATGTAATGCTTACACTGAATTGGTATCATAGCAAATGTAGGGTGGGGTGGACATTTACTGTTGAAGTGCATTGAATATGCATGTCTGTGAACAGCACAGATCCCCACTGCAGCCACTGATTACATTTTCAAAGAAAGTCTCCTTCCATTCACTAATTCATTTAAACAACAATTTTGCTGTGTAGATCGAAGGAATCTTTCCTGGTAAAATTTTTTCTGATAAATATTTTTACAGAGATATTTAGTATTTTTTTTTGTTCATAGATTAATTTGCAAAGATTAATTATCTTTAGTGCATATAAATTATTTTAAATAGCTCAGACAATTTTTTATTAAGTACATGTTGCTCTATATTCTCTACCATCCCAATTTGATTCAATGGCTTCTTATTTGGCATATTGGATAAACACAATTTGATTTTAACTGGTAGTTTAATTTCTATGCCATTTTCTACTTCTTAGCCTTCCAAGACCTTTTGAGCTGAACAGGCAGGTTTTTCAGTACAAATTTTATTCTTCACTTCCTGCTACAAAACCAAAAACATATTCATGGAAGCACCTGTTGGAAAATATATCTGTTTATACTGCAGTGCCACTGTTGGCTTTCTCTTTGTTTCTCTAAAAGTTTTATCTAATTTTGTACTCCTGTTGTTCTGTAAGTATGTTTTCCAGACCTGTACATTTTGTATTCAGATGACTGTGGGCCTGATTTTGTGAATTTAAGAATTTTTAGCCTGCTAGCAGCTTGCTGAACGTTCTTAAGGGAGAGTTTCTTGATAAGTTTTTTTCTCAGGACAATCTTGTAAACAATTGCTCTTTTCTCAAAACAATTCTGTGCCTTTGTGTTTCTCTAAGCTTAACCAATGGAACTAGAGAGGTATCGATCCTGTTCACAATCATGCTAAGTCATTATCAGAACACCTTATAAAAGGTGGTAAAAAAATAGACAATAAAGCCTCCTGATGCTCTTCTGCATTCTGACTGGAGTCAAGCATCTTTATTTCGTGTCCAGTTGCAACAAATGATGAATATTTGATTAATATCCAAACTCATGATTTCCATTCAATTACAAGAGAAAATAATATTTTAGGCTTTCTTCAAAAGAAGAGAAGTGAAAAGTAACTCTGCAACTTTGGAAGAATGGGAATTTACTCTGGATGTGTGCGATTTGCTTAATAGATTGTTTAGAAGATTTTGCTATCTTTCTTTGTAGCGATTATTTTAAATTAATTTCTGCTAATAAAAAATAAATTGCAGGTCTGGAAATGATGGCATGCATATTTTAATTAAAAAATAGGTGTGACTGAATAATATAGGAGAGTTTGAGGCTGAAGAACCTCAACTCTCTCATACATGTAGAAGGAGAAATATGAGAGACCCAAGTAACACTTCATGTGAAATCCCAAGTGCCTACTTAAGCTCTGAACAGCAATATATATATACACATATATATATATATATATATATATAATACCTGTTTCCCAAGTAGTGAGTCCTACTTCTACAGCTTAATCTCTCATTTTTAATCCCCCCATTTTTTTCAAAGTACTGAAGTTAAATCCCTGACATAATGAGCTTTATCTTTGAGAACAAAGATGACACTTCATCCATTTTATCACTGCCCTATAAATTCATTTTTGCATGATAAATCCAAGAAAAAAATATTTTCCAGTATAATTCTCTCAGTGTATCTCTCTACTCTATGAGAACTAGACATCCTCGGTCTAAATCAAAGTACCTGAGTGGTCCCCAGAATAAATCCCGGGCGATGAAGAAAGTCAAGGCTGTCCTTGCAGAACATCTGTTCCTCACTTATGGTGAAATTTCAGGCATTGAGGAGTTGTTTGGGGTTTTTATTTTGTTGTTAAATGATAATAACACTTTGATGAGTCTTTACAGTGTGTTAGTTTTCAAAGAGTAGATCTGTAGATACTGATGAATTCTCAAATGTGCATGAATGCATATACTGTGGTCCAAGTCAAAGAAGTGCATTCGTTATCCACCATCACAGAGTTCTTGTCAACAATTTTAGAGTGAAACAGCATCAGACAGTGACTGTAGTGGTTCTTTCAATGGAAGATGTGAAGTCTATTTTGCAATGGGCTATTAAGTATCATTATCTGATATTTAAAAACAGGGGATCATAATAATGAGGGTACAGGTCAGCCAAGGTTCCTTGCAGACATACTTTCAACAGGAATGTCATTGCCTGCTTTCAAACACAATTAGTAGTGACTTTAAAGTTACTGACTAAACACTGGAAAAGGCAGGACAGAATTCTGAATAAAAGAAATAAAGCTTATTATCTTTTAAATTTTTTTTAGTAGAAAGGCAGCCATGAAGTGTAGAGGGGAAAAAAATTCATTTCATCCTGTAATGAACTTGTAGACAAAAACTACTCAGGATACTGGATATAGAGTAGGAAGCCAGCACTAGGAATGTAGGCTCCCCACAGGGGAAAAAGCAAAAAAAAGGTATGATTTTATCTATAGGAAATGCAGGGTATAGGGGTATGTTGGTCCTGAGATGCTGCAGTCACTATGTTCAGGATTCAAAGCATTAGGGATATTCCTGGGTCCACAGCCACTCCAATGAGAGGAGGTTTATCTTCCATGTTAGAAATTACAGTCCTTACCTCTGTGTTTATATCACAAATTTGAAACAAAAATTTTACACCTGGAATGTTATGTTTAATTTTGTTATGTGGGTGTCTGTTTTAACCTCTATTACTTACCCTTCCCTCCAAACTTTATTGGCTTTCAGTCTGTTATCCTTTCAGGAGAACATGTCAGCCAGTAGCAAGTGTTCCAATGCTGCTTTCTTCTTGCTTTTCATCTGCCTGGTGAAATGCATTCATTCTTCCTGTGCAACAGCACACCTTTGATGGGAGAGACCAGTAAATATCTCCATGGTTCAATCTGCAGGTAGTTCTGGCTCTTGATGTTAGTTACTAATGCTGATTCTTCTGATAGCTGCAGCCTAGAGACCAGGACAATGACTAGCATTTGGTTTCAGGGATAGTTCACTCTACTGTTAAGTAAATATTTGATTGCATTGACCATACCTGTAAAATAATCTACTGACACAACTATTTTCTGGAAGTATTTAAATTACTAATTCAAATTAGAATTTGAAATATTCAGATTAGAATTTGAAATCCATTCTTTTCCCCATTCAGATGAATGACTTTTCTCAATCTTTTTTCTCACCTCATTCTAAAATGAGCAAGCTCTTTTTCTATCCAAATTATTAAAACTGAGCTTTTGAGAACTATATGCATACTCCAAGATAACTTCAACAATGTGATTCTACCTAAATACTTAATCGTGTCCTTGAGGAATACTAAAGGGAAAAGCATGATGCAAGAACAATCCCAAATTTCTTAGTAGATACTTTTTGGTTTATTTTTTAAATAACAGGCATTAAAATTTTTTTATTATCTAGCAGTGTGTTTAAAATATATTTCTCTTTTTTTTCTTTGTAATCAAAGTTTTCATCTTGGTTTAGTGATTAGAAGGGTATTATGCTAAAGGAAATGACCTCAATTTGTAATATTCATAGTAAAGTGTCTGGATGATTATTCAGGGAAACATAAGGTGACTTAGTATACAAATCCCAGTAAAAAACATATAGTAGTATTTATTGGTTTGAGGTCCAGTGATTGGCCTGACAAAAGCTATATAAAAAGACAATGACAACGCCTGGTCCAGCATCCACTGGAATTGAGTTTTATGTCAACCTTAACAATTAATGAGCTGTGTTTACCCAGCTTTGGAAATTAACCTCCTTCCTAGTATCACTGAGCACCATTCCTTTCCTCTTCATCCCACTCCAGCACTGACAAAAGAGGACACGGATATGTAACTCACCTTAAAGGTAGTAAATGATTGACTGCAGTGTTTTCCTACAAAGTTCACAACTCCCTCAAGGAGAGACAAATCCATTGAATTACATAGGACCTGGACCAATTAAGACTCAGCTCTAGCTCTACTAAAACCAATTTTTTCCTCTAGCTTAAATGTGAGCTGATCTAGAGTTAGAAATATAAACTGTAAATGTTTTCTGCTAGTGATTGCTTGCAACTAGTTCATGTCACAGTCAAGAATTAGCATTGAAGTTACTTTAATAGGCTGATTTCCATTTTCCAAATGAGGGTTAGTGCATCTTGTTCAGCATTTTGGTCTTAAGGCCGGTTTTAGCGCTGTGATCTTACAAATTTGGTCCATTAATCTGGCTAGGGACAGGTATACAAAAAGTAAAGGAGGATCAAGTTGTGTTGTAATTGGAAGCCACAGTGAACAGTCTTGGGAATCAGAGCCAAGCCCATTTTCTCTGTCTCTGGATCTAGGTTAGAAAAGTCTTTTGACCATTTTGGGCAACTTTGTCAGGTTCCATTAAGAATTAAGCTCTGAATTGTCCACCGCGTAAGTCTCATTCATATAAGTGAGAGAGACATTTTTAGGAAAGAACCATCATTCAAAATGAAGTTCAAATCACTCAAAATGCTGGATGCATATGTAACTTCAAGACATCTCTAAGTTTAAGTTTGTATTTTTAAATAGACCTGTATTTTTTTTTTTTTTTACTTCTTTTAGCAAATAAGCTTTGAGTGCACTCAAGTGAATTTGCATTATATTTGGCTGATGCAAGACTGAAATATTTTCCTCTGGAAGATCCATTGACAGCAAGTAGAATATATGGTTACCAGGGAAATGGAGGATTCACTAGTCAGATGCTTGGTTGACTTGTATAATAAATAGCTCACTGAGCATATGAATTATAGCTGGAAAAATGATTAACCTTATGGCACTAATAAGAAAAACTCCAAATCTATTCACGTCAATAATAAACCTTACATCAAATTTGTCAGTGTCTCCAAAATTATTACAAAATTTGGTTCCATGTAAGTAACTTTGCAGGTCTTGATGCACAATTGGAAATCAATGACTGCTTCAATGAAGTTCTTTCTATGTATATGAGAAAAAAATTCAAGTATTCAAATGGTTAAAAAACAACAATTTTAAAATACAGTTATCCACACATTTTTGGATTTGAAACTGTTAAGATATAACATAGACCTAAAAAGACTTATGAGAATTCAACAGCTCCCATTAGCCTTGTCTTACATGAGCTCTCTGTTTTTCTTTTCACCAAAAATTCTCATTTGCAGAAGATTTAATTAATTTATATTTCTATATTTTGCCATTAAGAAAAAAAAAAAAAAAAGTAGATACTTCCATTCCCTCTAACAAATTTCTTATAGTTTTCAAGTAATAAACCTGCAAGTGTTTTCATTGAAAAAAATCATCTTGTGATTACATGTCCAAGTCTATGTGGTATATAAATAAAATATAAATAAATAATTTGTATTATGCTGTAATATAAATAAGTTTCCTGCTAAATGCATAAACAAAGGAGTGAAATATTCAAGCATATTGATTAATAGTCAAGCCACTATGAAAAAGTGGGGTTTTTTTAATGTCTATTTCCTTCTCACAAGTAATCTTTAATCTTACCTCATAAAAAGATGGTCTTTAATGGCTAAAGTAAATGAGACAGGTTATGTATTTAAAAGAACCTGTTAGGAAATCTAAACTTCTACATAGGCCTTTCAATCAAATTCAGAATTTCTGAAGCATCCCACTAAGGTATAGCTAAAATTGCTATGATGAGTTATGTTAGCAACTCATGTAAGTTTTCCATTAAAGCTTTCATTTAAATAGAGATTGAACTAAGAACATATTCATGTAGAAAAGCCCTGTGTACTGAGTAGTTATGAAAAACAAACAAATATCAATTTCCTCTGTAATGTTTTGTTACCTCTAGCAATTGCTATCAAAGAATGCCTGATGAGCAATAAAGGACGTAATAGGAATAGGAAGATCAATCTTGAAGAACAACTTTAGTAACCATATCTTTAGAGAGAGTTCACCTCCAATATATAATAATTCACTGACTGGAAGTTAGAAGTGGAGGTGGAGCAAGTTTGCAGCATAACAGCAAAGAGATAACCAGGAACTTCTAGAGATTTTTCCAAAACAAAATCCTCAATATCAAATTTCATTGAGACCAACAAATTTCCAAATGCATTATATCTTGGGAAAGATTTTTTAAAATTCCTTCTTGAGTCTGAGGGGGAGATTGGTTCCACTTGTTGCATAAGTGCTATACTAAAAGAGTATGGCTGATTACACACACACACTCACACACACAAAAAATCTTTGCTATATAGGCCAGACAGAAAGCATTTTACAGCCAGTCCCCTATCTCAGAGGCCAGCTATAACAATGGCTGTGTACACTGGAGCCACTGGTAGCCCTGTAAGTGGGGAAAAGTTTGGGGCTGAGTACTTGGCAGATTGATCTTTAGACCTGATTTTTCTCTTTATACCCTCATATGGAAAACACTATATTTTATGCCAAAGATGAGTGTCTCCAAGAGAGCAGGACTTTCTTTGCTCTACTCCTCCAAAACATGTCTCCTTTATATGGTTGAATTCAGATTATTCAGTCACATCATCAGGTAGCAGAGACCACCAAAAAGTGGACATATTTTTGGCATTGAATAGCCCTGGGTCCTTTGTCAAAGCCAAAAGAAACCTAATCTGTGCTGATCTGCGAAAGAGCAGTT
The DNA here is from genome assembly GCA_013389925.1 of Aegithalos caudatus. NCBI lineage: Eukaryota > Metazoa > Chordata > Aves > Passeriformes > Aegithalidae > Aegithalos > Aegithalos caudatus. The sequence goes on from WEIU01008662.1 coordinate 110,519, forward strand.
TAACAAACATAAGCTATCAGAGTGAAGAAGAGAGCCAAGCTCATGTCAGAGCAATAATCCTTCTCAGGTGCTATTGGTTAAACTGTCAGGCATACTGATTTTGTTAGCATTTTCTCAGCATTTCAGCTGAAATTGCTTTTTCAGCCCATGCCATTTATTACCCTGTTAAAACTTGAATGCTATTATCAAGAAAAAGGAGCCTCTCCTTTTCTATCAGAGGTGAAGCTTGTTTCTCCTCATGTTGTTAATTATCAGCACAGGTTTCACGGAGTATCTTGTAGGGCATTCATCATTAATTTCAAAGCCATTAAAAAACATCAAGAATTCTAAGTCAAATGTGGATGCCCTGAGCACATTTTCTATACCATACTTAAGTCATCATAAAGGACTAAAAGGATTTTCAGAAGCTAAAACAAGTTTTCCTTTTCCTAGTTTTGCCAAGTCTGTTACAAATAAAAATAAAACAAAAATAAAAATTAAAATTCTGAGCATAAAACACACCTGCAAAGGTTCTGCCCTGGATCCCCCATTAAAAAATGAAAAAAGGGAAGAAAGTTTCTTTATTTTCCATCCAGCACAGAACAAAGTCCATTGCTTTGTCTCTGCATTCACTGGTGCTTTGATTTTTTATCATTACCGCAATCAAATACCTCCCTCCTATCCCATTACTCATCTCTACTGTCATTAGTCAATGGCATGCTGTGGAGCTTCACCACAAGCAAGGAGAAAGATGTTGAGTGAGAATATCTCTCTTTTCCCTTCACACATCTGCACACTTTGCTTAATTGCAAAGCACACTTTGCTTAATTTTTATTTTTAGATAATCAGATTTTAATCCATTTTTGGCTGCTGAAAAAATGTAAGTTAACACTTCTGTTCTTTGATCCTGAATCTGCAAACATACCCATGTCTCATGCAGTACAAAACCACATCAAGAAAACACATACATGAAGTATTTGAGACCTAGATACTTATTTTCCAACAGTTTTATTTTTTCCTGTCTGATTCTCATTACTCTTGTGACAGTGTTTCATTACAATTTGGTATGAGAAAAGAGAAAGTAATGTAATTTCCATGTCTTGTACATTTGTATGTTCCGGGTATTTGTATGCTAGAATACATTAATACACTACTGTTTGTAGTCAAAATTATCAGTTGACTGCTTTGAAACATGAGGTTCTCTAATTAAAATTTGTCTTAAAGCAGATGACATTTATGGCAAGAATATGGAGATTAGAGGGTTAATTTAATTGGTTAGGTGAACTAACCCATTTCATACAAAATTAACAGAGGAAGAAACTGAAAATACATGCAACACTGATACAAAAATGCTAAAAATATAAATATTTGAATCTCTTCTTTTAAATTATAGATCTTCTAATACTTTACCATGCAGAATCTTGCATTGAGTGACAAGGTTTTGTAGCAAGGGGCCACAGGGTTAGCTTCTGTGAGAAGCTTCCAGGAGCTCCCCCCATGCCAGATGGAACAAAGACCAGCTGGTGCCAAGACAGACCTCCACTGGCCAAGGCTGAACTCATCCATGATAGATGGCAGCACCCCTTGGATAACACAGCTGAGGAAGAAAATGAAAAAAAAATGTTGGCTGTAGGCACAAAGAGGAGAATGTGATAGGAGCAGCCCTGCAGACACCAAGACCAGTACAGGAGGGGCAGGAGGTGCTCCAGGTGCCCCAGCAGAGATCTCCCTGCAGCCCATGATGCAGCCCATGATGCAGCCCATGGTGAGGCAGCTGTGCCCCTGCAGCCCATGGAGGTCCACAGGAGTGCAGAGATTCACCTGCAGCCCATGCAGCAGCTGGGTGCCCAAAGGAGACTGTGATGCCATAGGAAGCCCAGGCTGGAACAAGCTCCTGGCACTCGTGGACCCATGGAGAGAGGAGGCCATGCTGAAGCAGGTTTCCTGGTAGGACTTGTGGCCATGTGAAAGAAAGCCTTGCTGGAGGAGTTCTTGAAGAACTGCAGCCCATGGAAAGGACTCACATAGGAGATGCTCCTAGAAGGCTGCATCCTGAGGGAGGGACCTCAAGCAGGAGCAGGGGAAGAGTGTCTGGAGTCCTGATGTTCATAATGTGCCAAAGGGAATGGAGCTCACTGTTCTTTGTGTCAGCTGCCTCTAACTTCAGGGATCTTACCTGCTGATCTCAAAATCAGTATACATAAGTCCACACTGAAAATTTCGATACCATCTTCCTATTTCTCTGTTTTTTTCCCTACAATATGAGCAGGATTCATGTCAGAGGCTACACACACTTACAGAGGTGGATGCATTCTCACTATGAGAATAAAATGGTTATATAATGGCAATTGAATATTTATTATCCTGATAATTACCAGCACTAAGCATTTACAGCAAATGAGTGAAATTACTCTCACCAGTGCTGAAACATATGCTAGTTTTTTTCTCTTCCTCATATTCAGTAACCATGCAGAAGGAGTTAAAAAAGTTAAAACTAACATTTCATTCCATCTGTGCAACAGAGAAACCATTTAGCTAAAGAAAATTGCAATTAATAATGCTTTGAACTTTCCAATTTACCTGCAAATGCATTTTGCTGCAGAGCTTGTCAAAAATCTCAAGAATTTCAATACCCAGAGGCTGAGCAGGCAAGAGGTGGTCTGGTTGGAGGAAGCTTGCACGGGTAGCCCAGCAGAGCATGATGTATTACACTGCACTCTGCTGATCCTGTTCTGGGAAGAGGGTTGGGTATTACTCACTGTAGGTCTCAGACTAGTGGAAGCTATATTTTTTTGAAAGGACAGATTAACAATCAGAGGAGTTGTTTTTTGGTTTTTTTTGTCAGCTTCATGAGAGTTTTTTTTCTACATTTATCATGTCTGTTTAAAACTCCTCTGTCAGGAATTTTGGATGTTAAAATAAGCTATGAGGAGGTGGGCTAGTGTGAAAGAACAAATAATAAAGAGATGTGCATGATAAGGACAAATCAAGATCACTCTCATGTGTCAAAAAAAAGTGCAATAAAAAGGTGTAAAAATGGGCTTTTAAAAGTCTTCTAATTATAAATATTTCCCTACTTCCTACTGGTGGATTTTTCGAATAGCAAGAATATTTTTTAATTAATTCTTACATAATTGTATATATTTTAAGTGGATCCACTATATTTTTTCAAGCTTTGCCCTAAAAATGTTTATTCATATGTAATAAATATAAGAGCTCTTTCAAAAGTGAATAAAAATGATGATACATTTTGAACAATATTCTAGTGATTTCCAGAAATCACAAATAGGGAATCAGAAGTAGAAAACCCTATGATGTCTCTGTGTTCTTGACATAAAGTGGACATTGGACAGCATTATTTATTGTCTCTATAGTCCCTCCCATAGTTTAGTTCCTCACAGTATTAGAAGAAATTCAATTTATTACTGACTCACTCAAGCTTTTAGGCAGTTCTTTTGTGTTCTATAGAGAAAAGATGCTACAAAATACACTTAAATCAAATTACTGTGCATTCTTTTAGAGATCTTTGCTTTCTGTTGAACCCAGAAAATAAGTTTATAAAAATACTCTATGCTATTTCCTACCTACATGATGCAACTGCATCACAGATCTCATCTTTATTATTGGCAAAAGCATTTAGTCCTTCAGCATTCAAAGTTTAATGTTGAAAAAGCTTTCAAAATATTACATTTCTGTAGAAGGGTGAAGGGGCATAAGTGCTTTCTTTCTTTTCTATGATGCATGGGGTGAGTGGTTAGATTGCTAAGGTTTATGCCTAACATATATTTAGCCTAATTAGCAAATGAGGTCAGCAATTAGAGAGCTGAAGGGAATCAGTGCATGATCCTAGGTATGTGGTAAAGGTTATAAGGAAAAAAAAGCACAAGCTAAAATCTTTGCATTGGCCTTGAATTGCAGTGATGAACTGCCAGGAAAATTAAAAAAAAAAAAAAAAAAAAAAAAAAAAAAAAAAAAAAAAAAAAAGAAAGAAAAGCTGCTACAAAACTTCCTCAAAGAGGACAGAAAAACCATTTGATCAATGGCTTTGATCATTGCAGTGGCTGATCAGCAGGGTAATGACATGGGAAATTGCATATTCATTGAACACATCCCACACATCATCTGCTAAACCAGCTCCATCTGGCAGGTGGGGTTGGCAGGGAAGTGGGGGGGCTCTGCTCTCTCTTTGGGGAATCACCAGAGGCTGCCTCCTTGGTGCCAGCAGAACCTGCACAAGCAAACAGCACAGACTTGATCCCCCCACTGTTTGAGGTTTTAATCCTCGTTTTGCACAGTAGTGTGCAACTTCTCTGGCTCCTCCATCACCTGCAAAATAAGCAGGATAGATGGTCTAAACCCCTTGAACCACCCATGAGCCATCATCTTCAGTAGTCCTGGAAATACTTCAGAGTGTTCTATAATCCAATTTCTGGACACGAATCACAAAGGGAGGAACATAATACAAAGGGATAAAAAAGAAGCTGTCTTTAACGAGCACATGGCTCTCTGTCATAACAAATTACCCTGCGATGCTCATGATTAATTGTGCTGCCACTTGTTGTATGGCAGCACAGTAATGCAAGCCAAATAGGCACAATGAAAGACTGTCTGCAAAATTAGTAGGCTTTGTAAATGTAATATTTATCACTGTCTGCCAGATGTGACAATCCTTCGACATATATGTGATCCTGCCTGTGGTGTCCTGAATGAAAATGGATCATATAAAATCTTGGTTCAATGCAGGGCCAATGAACCTATGCAAACTGATGAGCCAGAAGGTGTTACAAATTAAAATGAATTTGTGCCAATCTCTCTAGAGTTATTTATGATACTATTATGTTCCACTCTGCCTCTTTTTAAGATATTCTCTCACCATGCTTTTCCATGTACATCATCTTTTATTCTTTGCATACATTTTCTTGCAATTGAGATATTTTTTCTTTCTTGTACTCAGTACTTATATTTTGCACCTGTTTCCAGCTTACTAATCTGGTGCTATGAAAACTGAGTCTCAGTAGCACCACAGAAATCCCAGTCCAAAGAGTCCAAATTCTTTGTTGAAATCAAAGTATCACTTATGTGTGAAGATTGCAGATCAGCCCCAAGTACTCTGCCTCTTGGGCTTACAGCATGATCACTTTACATCAACTAATAAGCTATTGAGATATATATTAAGAAAAGCATATAATCTGAAAAAAAAAGTTTCTAAACTACCATATCATGCTGCCTGTTATTGGCTTGTCATCTGCTGTCTTAAATTATGTTGTTTTTCATTATATTTCAAGGGAAATTTCTCAAAATTTTCTGAGATTTTTCAGAGGTAAATTTAAAAATTAGGTCCATAATGGCAAGTTATGTTTTTGGAATGTTATTAGAAATTCAGATAGCCTTTGAAGATTTGGGCATTGATATGTACTGAGCTTTGATCTCCCTGGGATCCCACCACAGGAAGGACAATCCAGACAAACTTTTGAACTTTTGGACAATCCAGACAAAATTTTGAAAAATTCTCTTTGCTTTTGAAAAATTATCTTTCACATTAAAGTAGACACAAATATTTTTGCTCTCCAACATTCCTAACTACACAACCACTGAATATTTTTTCCACTCCCTGGAAGAGCAGGTCAGTAACAGTGATGTGGTTTTGTCTCAGTGCTGTAGGCACTGCACAGCTATGCTGAAAGTCACACCATCTGCTTTTACTGTGTCTGCAGACCTACAAGAGTAAGGCTTTTAATTGTCTACTCAGCAGAAGAATATGGTGTTTTCAATGAATAAACTACAAAAAATCGGGACAAAGTGGTTTGCAGAGTTGTATAGTGTAGCAAACTAGGACTGGCTTACGTGGATCAGAGAAACCATGGCCTATCTAAAGGAAATTCAACTTGTGATTTTTCTGTCAGTAAAAATTATATGAAAGACAAAGTTTTTCTCCTCAAATCAGTTATTGAAAAAAAATATGCGTATAGAGAGCGGTTTAGAATAATTATTGCAGCTCAGAAGTTTACCTGAGATGAAAGAGATGTGTTTTCAGAAGAAACACTGAAGCTTTGTTTCTGGAAGGAAATGCATTATTTGGCTTATTAATGGAGGGCATAAAAGCAACAAGTGAAAAGCAGCAAAGAGAAAATTTAGGACAAAGAGTTGTAAAAATAGTGACCCAAGTTCATTCCTGGATCTCTTTTATTTTTATTTTTTTTCCAATTAACTGGGGAAACCCCTAGTAATGCAGCAGGAAAATGTTCAGCACTGGCAGATGGAGACATTAAAGGATTCATCAGAATTATCTGTGACATCACTTAACTTTTTTAATACTTGAAAAAGAAAATTCCCTCTTTCTGGAAGCCTTAATTTTCCTCCTTTTTCTGAATTATTTTTCTATAATGAATTCTTGAATTATTTGGTTCATAGATGTCTGGTTTACATATGGACCATGACAATTTTAGTCTGTGGAAATGCACCAAGGCTGACTCCAGTTCATATTATTTTTTCTGCAGCTAAGATCTGTGAAATAAAAAATTATTAATTCTGGATACATGACATATTGTGTAAGTTAGGAAAAAATCCACCCATGCCAGTGTTCCACTGCTAGGCGAAACAATGAAATGTGTGTTTAATAAATCCAAGCCAACTTTTGAGCTTTAGCATTTGATCTACTCTGTATTACTCCCAAGGCAAGAAAGTAACATCTCAGTTTTATGAATATAGCAGCACACCTTTTATTTAATAAAAACAAAAGAGAAAAAGTAATTCTGCCTTTCTAATGCACGATGAAGAAGCAAGCAACAATTTTATAAAAGGATTCATTAGCCAAGCCACAGCTTTCAACCCACGACCAGGACATTCAGGTTCACTAGCCTTAAGAGAGTTTAAGTGCATCTCTGTCTTCTTGGAAAGTTGTCTTACCTCTTGGCAAAAGGGTGCTCTGAGGCTTGAGGGGTACTGCTTCCCTCACCTGCTGAAAATCTAACACTGCAAAAACTCCAGGTTACTCTGGGCTGAAAAAATGCATCAGACTGTTGGCTTGATGTTCATTTAAAAGAATGGGAGGGTTGGGCTCCAGGAGCTAGGCTTTATCATTCATTTTATGCAATTTTCTCTTCATTATTAAATACTGAGACAGCATTTCAGAACAAAGTGTGTATGTAGGACCCAGAAAAAGCTGCAGGCTGCCCTCCTGCTGTGTCCTTTTTTCTCTGAGAACCCTGGCTTCTGTCCTGTACAGTGGGGAGGAAAAGGAAAGATACACAACCAGATATTTCAGTCAAAACTGAAATGCCTTTGGGTGTCCAGGCAAGGGGGCTGAAAGAGCACATTGGGAACAAGAGGTATCTCTGGAGCCTGTATGCTGCAGGGACAGTTTGCAGTTGGCTGGGAAGATTCTGAATGTGTGACCAAATCTTGTATAAGTAAGCCTTGCCTTGGATCTGTATAAGTTACATATTACTTAATTTTAAACTGGTCATGATTTTAAAAAGTTTTTTAGACAAGGTAAGAGACCCTACAAATAGATGTGACATGATTAAGAGGGTATTTTTATGGTTTGTGTTTTTTTTAAGCCCATTGAATAATACCTTAGCTGGAGCTCTCTAGTATTGAAGTACTTGCCCAAAACTATTAATATTCAAATACCCTTAAACATCCTTATTCCAAGATTAGCTAGATCCCAGGATGCAAATGACCACACTTCACTGAAATGTTTTATGTTCCCCCGTACAACTCCTACACACATTTTCATAAAATTGGTTTACATCACTCGAGCTATCTTCAAGGACCAAATCCTGTCACTTTTCCTCAGGTTTGTGACGCTTCACTTTGCACAAAGTTGCATTAATTTTGAGTGCTTCCTCTTCTCACGCCTCTCCTGAGCTGCAAAATCACAGAGTCTTTCAGCAACATACTTGACGCTGACAGCAATTAAATCTGAGAAGTTCTGCCAATAATCCTTCATTCCTCCAAGTGTGCTGACTTCACTGTGAGGTGGGATGTACTGTCAGGCTGTGCACAGCCCAGAGCAGGAGACAGCCTGTCTGGCAGCCCTCCAGTGCCTGCCTACCTCTGGTTGAGTTACTGTTTCCTTATCTTGCGTGTAAAAATTAGTTTCTTCATGTGATATACCATGTTCAGACACTGCAGTGATGAACTCCAAGGAAATGCATTATGGAAAAAAAATACGTATGTGAGTGGAACAGCAGCTGTTGCCAGACCTTCTATCTGTGTCTGGATTTTGCTGCTACTTGAGGGAAGCAATGCAGAAGGTCCTGTTATGCAATGCAGAGCCGTAGGTTATGTAAATCAGATGCAGTAAAACTTGACACCAAGCAAAGCATAACTTTGACCCTGTTCCAAATAGATTATTAAACACCACAGTAATTTTCCCTATAGCACCAGAGTCTGAATCAATCTTAATATGGACATCATTTACCCTGGTGTGACTCTATTGATTTAACACAGTTTTGCTTCAGTGGGGGCAGGAGAGGGTCATGAAATTAGCTGTAGGTGACTTGGTAGTGTATAATCCACTCTTAAACACTAAGTATAAATGACCAATTTCACGTTGGTTAAGCAACCTTCACTCTTTTTTAAAATAAAAAGAATTTTACTGGTATTTAGTATGTCTCAAAATAAGGTTGTTCTTTACTCAGATGCCCAGCAATGGCTTCAGTTTGCAGTGATTATGGCTAATACACCTAATCCTGTTAGAGAAACAGGGGGCTCACTGGAATTCATTAGCATGAGAAACTAAATGCTATCTAATGCCACAATATAAATATACTGCATTCAGAACAGCCCCTAAGACACAGTTTTATTGTGCAGTCATCTGATTCATACCTAATCTGAAGCAAGAAAAATATAAGGATGAGCCCTGACATTTTCTGCTTATTTATAATTATCCTCTTTCAAATTCCTCGTGATTATATTCATTAAAGTTTTCTTTCAGTTTCTCTGTAGCTAAAACATATTTCTTAGTTATAGAAGTTGACTTTATTCTGTCATTTCCTTCTGTTGTAAGCATATATTTAATGTTTATTTATAAGGATGAAAGTGAATTTTATTACAGTGCAATCACTGACAGAGCTATTAAAAACTGCATTCTCTCTCAGCATTTTCCTGACATTGCTGAATTTAGGTTCTCTGAACACAAGAGATAGAGCCTTATTTGTGAATAAATTTTTCACATTTCTTTCAACAAAAAAGAATGCACAGATGCACATATATACAACTTCTATATATTTAAAATGTCATGTCCAAAAATTTAAAACATTTTTTAATAGATAACAGGCAGAAGATACAGACAGTCATGAACAACCTTATGGTAAGACTTAGGTTAAAAATCACATCTGTAAGTAGTGAGATCTTAAAGTACAGGCAAGAAGGACAGAGAAAGAATACAAATATCACTCCTAGGTGAAAAGGAGCAATATCTTGGTAGCTTTCACAATGAAGCACAGATGTTAAGATGTTAAAAAAGATGCTAGATTCCTGGCTCTCTTCAAGAGATCATTAGACTGTGGTACCAGCTACGGCTGTAACATTACTAAACCCTCAGTAAGCATGGGCTGAGAGAAGGACAGCAAACCAAATGAAGAAAATGGGGAGAAAACCTCACTTTGCCCTCAAACCCCACCTTTTCCCCCCTCACTAAACATTTGAGGGTGTTCCTTCTGTTCCAGGCTGACAGATTCGTGCACCCAGCCAAAGCCAAGTTCCAGCTGTGCCTCAGAGGGATGTGTCGAGGCCGTGTCGGGGTTCCAAGTGTGGTTTGCCCTGCAGAAGCTGCAGCCCCGTGGCCCGGTGCCACAGCAAACCCTCCGCTTGAGGTTTGAGCCCCTTTGCTATGCCTCTCATAAATATTGGATTAACATATTAAATAACCACTGTGCTAATGAACATCAGCTGCCTGGGAACTAGGCAGGTCTGTGAAATCGAAGGGTTGCTGTTCCATTTGACTGAGAAATGTGCTGCAGTCTGATCCTTCTGACTCTGAGCAAGACACTGCAGCTCAGCTCACCATTTCCAGGATGTATTGCTGTAGACACCTTCTTCCCACTGGTGAGGGGAACAAAAGGGATCCCATAAATTCTGCATGCACACCCTGACTGCCAAATCTCTTTTAAGGATTCCTTGATCAGTCTTTGGATTCGCCAACAGACTATATCTAAAATACCTCCTACTTTACCAAGAGGGTTCTGCTATCCCACTTAATCATTAAAAAATGTAAAAAACTATTATTTTAAACAATTTCTCCTTTAATTCATAGATATTATTTAAAATTAAAAACTAAAAACATAAAGTATATTAATAAAACCATTTTAAGTGTTGTTGTTCTCTTCCTCCAAATAATGAGGACAGGAAATAATTTTGCATCATTTCATAAGCCTGTACTTGCAAGAAGTTACAGTCTCTTTTTTTCACCAAATTAATTTCTTAAATTCACTATGCAAACACATATTAATTTTGCAGCTTTCTTATATTTTAAAATCAAAAATTGCATTGTTAGGTGCCTGTTTATATTTTAATTCTGAGACCAACAAAAGTCATTTCTTTTGTTTACAAGTCAACAATTCTGATATTACATTTCTAGCCATCATATTTTGTATTGAAATTATGGAATTGCCATCAGTAAGCCAATATACATATGTATTTCACATACAGAATATCTCCATCTCTAATGTGATCTATATTTTCATTATTGAAAACGATCTGTATTCATTTCCTAAATATAGGTTAGCCTTTCTGTTTTACCTAACATTGTCTAATTCAGCATAATGAAAAACTACATATAACAAGTATTTTTCTAACTTACGACTTAATTGAATTTACTTTTAATAAATAAATCCATTCCCAAGGCTATTCTAGGTTCACATCAGATTTCTGTTTCTTGTGGAAAGAAGGAGGGTGAGCAAGGTAGAAGGTTTTTTCCCCTCACTTCCTAAGTTCTATGTATTTTGTCTGTGGAAAAACTTCGAGGAAGCAGTTACAAGGAAAGGGAAGCTTTGAAACATTGAATCACAGAGGAAAGAGAAGAAAGGCCTACGGTCTTTCTACAATTGCCTGAGCTCTCCTTCAGGATTAAAGGGCTTTTGGAGGATTGTCAGTGTCCTACCCCTGCCTCCCCTAAGGATGTTGCTGTTGTCAATAATATGTGAGCAGAAAATTATACAAGGACCTTTACTTTCTTCTGTCAGTTTCTTTCATGGAAATTTCCTGAAAATATAGAAAAAACATAATTCCCTGAAAATTGAATTCAGAGCTGAAGTCCTGTATTATTCGTGCTTTCCTTATTCTCCAAAAGGAAATTAAAGCAGGAAAATGAGTGAGCTGAAACTGTCAATTGGAAGGGCTATAAGTGGGTTTTGGACTGGAAAAAAATGTTCAAATACTGGCAATGCTTAAAAATACATCAAGAAATTTGATCATGAGCTTAACTGCTAAAACATCACCACTATATAATGCCTTTGCTTCTTCATCATACTTTGCCATTTGAATAACTATTCTTGCATTTCTACTCGTTCTCTTGCCTAGGTCTTTGATGTATATTGCACTTTCTTTTTTAATTTTCCTAATCAAAATAACATCACAACACTCCAAACTCTCCTACACTACTGAGCCCACTTCCATCCCCTGAATTTTTTTCTTCCTCACTTTACCAGTGCAAGTCAGATAAATTAGTTCTTAAACTTTGGAGGTACATTTCTGATGGGTGGATTTTTAAGGTTTTAACTATTCCTTTTATTTCCAAGACTGCCACTTCTGATTTTTTCCATGTGGTGCTACTGTGGCAGTGGGAATGCTGTATGTAATTGTGTTTTACCTGTACTTTTCTATATACATTTAGTGCTTAAAGAATGACTAAAGACAGTAAAATAATGAACTTGCAAATCACTGCATTACCAAGCTCAGAGAGAAAACCATTGCTTTGAATATTGCTTGATAAGGAAAGAAAGAATCTTCAGGTGTGCTGATACACCTCAGTTGAATAATGTTAACAAACATGAAGCATATTCAAAAAGTCCTCCCTAATACAGTAGAGAAGCAGTCCCTAAACCTACAATTAATCCAGGAGGAATAAGCAATATTAATATCTATTTCTGGTTTTAGTGCTACTTAGCAACTTTTCATAGATAGTGCCAAATTCTATTAATAAAATATCACATTCTTGATCAAAATATTTTAACTAGGATGCAAATTACCTCTAAAACATGTTCAGTTAAATAATGCTGCCAATGAAAAAAGATATCTCTAGAAACGTCGGGGGTTTTGGGGTTTTGTTGTCTTGTTTCTTTTTCAAACAAAGAAGTCATGTTATATGAACAACCAAAATGTTTTTTTACAGTCTGAACATGAGTTTTGCTTCATAAAACAGCTTGAACTAATTAAGAGATGAGAGGTAACTCCTTGCCACCTCCACTGTACAGGCATTGTATGATTGTAGAAGATAAAAAGAAATGTCTTCAATTGAATAAGTTCTCTCCCCTTTGAGATTTACACAGGGCACCCTTCTAATACAGTAGACTAAAATGTGAAATTATAGTCATTGTTAAAAAACTGCAACAGTGCTTGAAATTTTAACCTGTGTTTTGTCCAATTAGAGTCTGTCTTTTTTTATTTTCTTTTTTTTAGGTTTATTTTCATCTTAGGTTCACATGTGCTCAGTGTAAAAAAATTATCTTGTGTCACCTTGTTCTTAAGACATTCACTAAGACTTTGTTCCTTAGCTATTATTTTAGATAGATGATGTGCAGGATTTTTTTCTAAGCTATTAGTGCTCCACAGAAGTTTGTGCTGAAAGGGTGTTCTGGGTTTTCGTATGGTTAAATCACATTTATAAGATAACACAAGTATCAATCTTAATAAGAGGGCAACATTCTGCATTGTTCAGGTCAGCTGCCACAGTTATTACTTTTTTGGCAAGCCTTGGAAATTTTCATGTTTTTTATTGATCTCCCTTCTGGTCTGAGTTGCTGTTCAATAGCTGAATTACTAACCTAGTTAATTCATTGTAACAAGTGATAAATTATACTGCTTTTAGGTCTATGGTGCCTTATTTCAGATTCTGGGTTCCTAACACAAATTCAGTCAATAGTGGTTCAAACTAAAGGCTATTCCTTCTTTATGAGGGACATATAATCCCTTTGAATGTAGAGTCACAGAATGGACATATATGCTCTTTGTGTTTGCCAGCAAAGGTCAGAAGGCAAGCATTAGCATTCAAGAACATTCAGCAGTTTGGAAGCTGCCTGCAGGATATGTCTAGCAACTTAAGGCTCAAAATCCTGCCTCCATCTGCCTACTGCCAAAGCACAGTAAAATATGCCTATGCTCCTTATGCTACCACTCAGAAATGTCAAGATAGTCACCTTTCAGCATGAATCAGAAAGAACCACTTCTGGAAAAAAAGCAGTGTAATCTTTTGGTTTTTTCCTGTGAGCGGAGGTCTGTGCCATAAGAATAACATGCAATTTTCATAACTGCTTAAATGTCAGGTGAAGATTGTCCTACTGACAACATCCTTCTCAGTCATGACCCAGTTATACCATTGTCTGAGCACAGACCCTAAAGTCACAGAGCTGAAAACACTATCAGTAAACTTAATTCTTCTCATGCAGAGTTGTTTTCTCAGTCAACATATGTAGGATTTTATTCTGGTTTTGACTCTGAAAAGGTCTAGATTCCCTTAAGTGTTGCAACAATTTGTGTAATATTCCTTATCTCTTCCTGGATATGTAAGATCAGAAGAGGAAAGAATTTAACAGAATGAATGAAGGCACGCCTTAAACCATAAAAGTGAGTCTTAAGGTAATGAAAACGCTCTTGGGCACATCCCATGAGTATTATGACCATGACACAACACTGACCAGTAATGACCTCACTGCTGCCACTACTGATGGCTAACATCATCAGTTTTTACTTATAAGTATTGAAAAGAACATCAGAACTCTTCTCAAGCCAGTCAGGTAAGTGAGAAAAAAACAGCAAAAACCAGCCCTTTATCAGAGTTTTGTGCAGTCATAAAAGCCTCTATAGCTACAGGACACAGACACTTGCAGACAAAACTACTAAAATTTTGCTTTCAAATGAAGAGCTCTTCTGTAATTTCTATGGCCAGCAAAATAACTTATTCAAGCAGTTAAGTAAACATACATCTGAAAGGTATCCTATTTTCCTGCTCAGGGCATCAACTGGTGACAGAAGTCTACTTTTCATTCTTTTCTCCAGGTCTTATCTCTCTGCCACTTCTAAACCATGCCCTGAACCATGCACTGCTTTATTTACTTTTTAACAGTTATCTGCAGCATACCTATTTTTTAAACAGAGATGGGAACAGAATAATTTTTTCTGACCCACAAAGATCACAGGAGACAATAAACATTCTGTTCATGAACGCAATCTTTCCAACAGTACAATTCATCACTTGCATCATTTAGAAAATAAATATAGTTGCCACAGACCCACATATGAGAATCAGAGTGAAATACCCAGATGGAACCACATATGCTGACATTTTCCTGCGTCATCGTCAAATCATTCTTGGTTAAGCACGCAAAACAAAGAACCTTATCTTCAACAAGGATCATGTTGTACTTACTGTCTACAAACATGAAATAAATAATTGATCACCTGTCAAGTACACTGAGCTTTCCACAACCTCTTTTTTAAAGTAAAATCAGACCAAACACGACTTAATACCTCAGTCAGAATATGTGTCTATTATTTTGTACTGTTTTGATTTTCTGCTTGTTCTTTTGTGGGGCCTCCAGTTAAAGTACTACAGGTTCCATATTCTCCATACATATGCAACAGAAGTGCTCAAACCTTTTGACACTCTCTGTTCTCTATGTGTTTTTGTGGCACATAAATTTTCTCTCCACTGCAGACCATACTCAAAGAATACTTTTTCTTAAACTTCTTTTAGGGTAGGTCCACAATATAGCTGCAAATGTAGCACAGAGTCACTCAAGTAAACTTCTAAGAACGAAAACTTTGAGCCACATTTTGCTGGCCTTTTTTTTTTGCCAGCTGCATGGACCAGAGCTACCATGAATCTGTCAACATTGCCGTCTGCTGTGGAGGACAGAAAGAACTAATACACTGACCAAATTGAATTAATTTAGGATTTGACAAAGCAATTAGTATACAACTGTCATTATGCCTATCTGTGCTGAATTGGAACAGGAATCTTATAATTGGTAATCATAGAATCACCCATCCTTTCTGCAGCCACCAAAACCTGTGACTGAGTAAGAATGTCTGCATGTGTTGAACAGCTGAGGAAAGGGAGAAGTCCTGATGGGCTTGAACAGAAAGGACACCTCCACTTTGTAATATAGCATTTTTCCCAGTGGCCCTGCTGCCTCATCTTGTTTCACAACTACAGGTCTGTGTGGTCCTTCATGTGTCCATGGTATATCACCCATCATCGCGAAGTCAAAACTTGACATGTTTCAGTACCATGAAGTCGGTTACCTTCTCATATAGCCATTCTGGCCCCATATATATCCTGAGGCAATATTTACTTGGATTTAAAATCAAAATCAGTACACACCAAAGTAGTTACAGAGGAAGTAGATTATTTCTTCTGCCATAGCTATGCTCAGAGCTTCTTCTACAAGGCCATTTCCCTCTTAGACTGGCATGACAGCGTGTGAATGATAAAAAAGTAGAGAACATCTAATTATACAACTCTGTGGGCCACCTACACGCCAGGGAAACCATCATATAATGCTGTACATGACATACATGTATGTCATGTACAGCACTATATGTACATATAAACATATAAAGTGAAACACATATATATAAAGTGAAACAATTTATATTGAGATACCTTTTTTTCCTTTTTTCCACATAAGTACCAGGTAATCAGTTTGAAATCTGATACAGATGCAGTTTGATGAATAGCTGGGAATGGAAATGGTGGTGATTTTTTTTCTGAGACCATTCTTTCTTTAACATTCCTCAGATTGTTTCAAACTCCTAAGGTTTTGATTGAAATAAATCACACATGTATTTAAAGTATGTCCTTTACTGCCACAGCAATCATTGGACTTTCAACCCTTCAGCATAAGAAATTAGACATGTAGCAGAGGAGTTAGAGTGAATTTAAGAAGAAATTCTCTATTTCCATCAGACAATTTCCCCTGTGTATTCTTCAAACTGATTTTTATCTTTTCAGGAAGGAATAGCTTAATGCTTAATTATCATTTATTACTTAGGATTAGTATTAAGGACTGCAACTGAGTAGTGTCTTTCTAAAGTCTTTAGAAGCCCTCCAGTTCACTTTTAATAAATAGCACCAGGAAATATGGAAACATATATATGGCTGCTTGTACATCAGTATTCCCCAGAACCAACATCACCTTGTCCAGAAGAGTTACTGATTAGAAAACATTACCTAGCACATGCCTTAGCCAGGTTCTTTATCTGTCTGTGTTCAAATCCATATAATCTGTGAATTGTAAAACCCTAAACATGGAGTTAGCTATAAATGAGGATTATTTACCACTTCTTTGTAGTGCACCAAAGTAAAATAAAATCAGTCCCAAAGAAGGAAGATGGTGATTCCATGGTTCAAGAGTGAGAGCACTAACCTGACATTGGGAGACCTAACTTTTTTCTCTAGGCTAGGAAGTACTTAGAGGCCATTTTCCAAGTTTTACACAAAGGAGAAAGAATTAAATTTACACATCAGTAGAGCCTTGAAAAGTTACATATCTGTGAAAGAATGCTGCAATTTCATATCCTTTCTGATAAGAACATCTGCCAAATTCATATCTGTATTTGACAGTTATCATTTCCTTCCTCCCTTTTGAGTATTTAGTGTCTGATCTTTGTATTTTGAGACTGTTATATCCAGACTAATACAGAGAAAAGGAGGAAAAAATTCAAGAGAGAAACTCATTGACCAAAAGCTGAATGTGAACATTTTCATGTACAACAGCTTCTGGCAATATACAACTTCTTGTCAGTTCTCCCACACCTGCCTTTCTCTGAGATCCCATATCTCTAAACATTAAAGAGGCCTTTGATCCTTAAAACTATTTACAGAGAGCATTCTACCTCATGCTTATAGATTGTCTTGACATTTCAACACATCCTCTTCTATCCAGGTTCTACAGAGGTTTTATCATTGCAACAGCAAAATACAAATGGAAATTCCCAGAAGGTAGAGGGTCACTGCATTTTAACATGAAAAGAATTGCATTTGAAAATCAATGCAGAGACAGAGAAAACAAAAAAATTATTAAAGGAATAATATATCTGGTGATAAAGATAAAAGTTTGAAAGTCTTTCTCCACCTCCTTCAAGGAAAACGGGGCTGGCCAGAAGAATTGATACCAACGTTCAGACAAATTAGCCACTCAAAAATATATCCAAACTAATATACATCAAATTACCCTATGGTCATGACTTTCCTCCTCTAGGAAAACCTATAAAGCGAATAAAAGAGTTAATTATAAGGCTGCAGACACATCATCAGAAAACGTGCCTTGCAATCTATTTGCAAACTTCAGAATCAATTACAGTAACAGAATGGAAAAGTTAAGTATTAATCATATTAAACTGAATAAGCTAAAGCTCTTTACTTGAACACATACCTGAACCTACTACAAAGAATATAAAATAAGGTAATACTTAGAAAAATACCATCTTATTGTGAGGAAAAAATTGGCACGAGGGAGTTGTTTGGTTTTTGTTGGTTTTTTTTTTTTTTTTTCCCTGAAAATTTTTAGGGGCCATTGCACAATTCCAATGAAAGAAAATTATCTTTGCAGAATTTAGAGGCAAAGCAAGGAATTATTTGTTCAGTTCTAATGCACACTGAACTAAAGATCAACTGAATGTATTGGTCAACCTTCAATGTCCAGCAAATCTAGTTACTTGGTTCTCCATATGTTAGCTATTAACCACATTGAGAAGCAAAATCTGCCAATAGAAATCCCTGTAGCTTCATAATTTTTTTTTTTTTTTTCCATTTTGGTTGTATTTTTCAGTGGCAGAAGGATAATGGTAATAGTAAATTGATGTATGGTACAGGGGACTGCTTCTTAGCTTTCTGCCACCAAAATTATTTCCCTTGCATTAATCCAGCTCTGGTTGATGCTCAGAAATCATTGCTTAATTTAAGGTAAGAAAATTTAAAAGTTAATAACAGCTCTCCATTTTGTTTTGTCATTCATTGTTAGACTAAAAAAACATATTCCAATGCTCCAGTGTTTCTTTTTTTACCATTTAACCAAGACCAGAATGACTGAGATATGCAATAACATCTGGGCTTATTCCTAACAACTGGAGCCATTCATAAGAGCAGAATATTTCATCTACTTACCCTCCAGTAATT
>WEIU01008662.1:128950-141496 GCA_013389925.1 Aegithalos caudatus
AGATCTCTTATTGAAAGAGAATTAAATATATCTAAAATTGTTCAGGAGCTGTGACTCTCTGAAAAAGCTACTTTCTCAGGTTTATATAGGGCTGATGTAGAGATTTTTCACTTTCTTTAAGTTATTAATGTATCTAATGGAATGAGAAATATGAATATTGTCCTAAGATGTGATATTAAAAATTTTTAGGTTTTTAAAAATTGCTTATCAATTAATGTGATGTGATGGTAGGGGTTTTAACAGATTAAATATTGCTCTAAATTAATGGGGGTTTGTTTCCAAGTATTCTATATGCAGTTTTAGTTATTCATAATAATACAGTACCTCTAAAAATCATTTACTACATCTAAGTGAAAATGTACTAGAATCATGATCCAACTAATAGTAGAAATGGACTCCTAAAATATATATATGGCAACGTATTAATTTTAATTGCTTGTTAGTTTTATAGCTAAAGAGTTAATAAGAGCTCAGTAGTAGATACTTTTGTATCTACTTGCTGAATAAGAAATGGTACAGCCTAGATAACTGTTCATATAAATTAACAGGAGAAAATGGTGAATATATAACAGAGCAGTTGAGATTAAAATTATTTGAAAAAGACATGACTATGAGACTAAAATACCCATATTATTGGATGCCTGGCTTCCTTAAGTAATTTTTGCCCGATTCAGTATGTTCCTGCTACTTTTGCTATATGACAATGTGACTGAAATCCCAGCACAAATATTCTAATCTTTCAGAAGGTAACATTATCAATTCTTCAGAGTTTATTAAATCCTACTACTCATTTACACTAATGTGCAAGTGTTATCTTTGTGATCATGCACTAAGTAAGTACAGAACAAGCATGACAGTGCAATTAGGAGCTTAATCACCTACTTCATCCACAAATGCTGAAAGGCAAGCAATTTATTCTCAAACTGATTTTCTCTTGAAAAGGAGGAGTGAAAGAATATCCAAGCCTGGTGAATAATGACAGTTGCACTTTTAGGGAGTAGGAGATTCTTAAGGGAAATTAACTAAGAGGAAGGAAAGACAGAAAGTGGGATAAAGACACAGAACAAGATGAAAGATTAGAAGGACCAGTGTAAAATAAAGTTGAAGTCAGCAGAAACCACAGTGAAGAACTATGTTGTTACTAAAACGACAGCACCACAGGCAAAAGCAATATATTCAAAGCTAAGTTTCCCAACGTCTAGGTAAATAATTTACTTGTTTCTCTCTGACTGACTCCACAGTCCTGGAGCCTTCTAGAGAGACTACAGAAAAGATGGATGGATATACCAAATGAATCCCATTTTTCTCACTGCGTCTCAATCTGATTTTAAAATTTCACAAGAAATTATCAATTTATGAGGAAATGAAAGTGTCTGCTCTCAGATGTTTGTTCATTCTTGCTCAGTTGCATGGAACAAATATCTGATTAATGTGCACCATTAATTATTCCTACACTTTGCAGTACTCCATGTGACTGTTTGGACTTCTTTTGAAAAGTAAAGTACTGTGTGAAATGGAAGCAATGACTTCCTCACCATATACAATGTGAGATAATATATATAATAAATTAAAATATCATATGATAAGACAACATAAACTAACCTAAGGAACCATTTGAAAATGGAACAAGATAGATTAAAAGCTCTATTCTCAGGTCAGCATTCTTTATGATGCAGGCATTATCAGAGTGCCTCCTGGACATACTGCTGCAAAGCAGATAGCAAGACATACCAAGACCAAAGCTACACAACAAACAAGTGTCAATGAGAAGAACAAGGTCCTCTTGTCTAAAAACCTTAATTCCTGGGGCATCCAACAGATAGCACAGGCCCCCAGAATGAGTTACGCTGCACTCTTTCTTTCCTCAGAAATAATTAAAAATTTGACAAATAAATTATTATAAGAGGAAACACATTTGGAGAAAGTGGCCATGGATTAGGAGATTTTGCTGGAGATGCAACTTTTGGCTACAAATTTCCAGTCTAAATCACAACACTTCTCTATGAGACTGATGCCTTAATTGCTAAAACCCTTAATCCCATTCCCCTGACAGCATCTGAGGCCTCATAAGTGGTCTGGTACTGCTTTAGTCACCACCTTGAGTTAGTAATAAATTATCTGTGACAGTCAGAGGACATCTCAGAATCTCTTATTTTTCAGCCTCCAGCATATTCCTGGGCCAAAAATAGCATGTTGTAGACTCCCAGAAGAGGAGGATGATCTTTCTGTTGCTCTCTTCTAATGGTGCCCTTTTAAACAAGGTCTGTTTCATAAATCATCCATAAAGCCATTGTGCCTGAGTGGAAGACAACCTGAGTTCTACATGAAGTACAATACATAACCAACACGTGCACCCAGTGCACAGGTCATGGGCAAAGCAGTAAACTCAGGAGATATTTGTTGAGCATGCAGATACTCCATGGCCCACTGTCAGAAGGAGGAATTCAAGCTCTTAATCGAATTTTAAGTTATTTGTATGAGAATACACTTTGCATCATGCCTCACCAAAGATTTGATTAATGAACAAATGGGCATTTCTACATGATATTTACATTTATGCTTTAAGAGGAAACATCTTTAAATACACTCTTTGTGTCTTTGCAAAGAAAAACAACACTGCAAATGTTACAAAACAAGTATAAACAGCCACATAAAAGGACAAATTTCAGAGTATATAAAAAATTATTACATACAAAAGAGTTGTTCAGTAGCGTCCTCCAGTGTTCCAAATACCAAACAGGGACTGTAAACTCTTTTGCTGTCTCTTTGAAAGTATGGTCATGTACCTCAGTCTTGCTATTAACCTTCATGAGCTGCCTTGGGACTTAATTCAAAGTTTCATCTCAAAAAATCCCATACAAAGTTATGAGTGTTTGAAAATAAACATGTATCATGAAGTTCCTTTTCAGCCTCACAGAATTTCCTGCTAGAGTCTTACCATTCCAAACATATGGAAATTAAGGGAGAACACAACCAGGAGCTTAGACTATTAAAAACAAAATAATGGCATACAGAATTCTCCCATTCTTAAAGACAGTACTGATATCAGAGTAACATTCACCCACAAAGTGCACCTAACCCTGTTTATTTGTCACAATTTTTCAATATATAAAAATCTCTTTCAGTATTCAACTGAATATAAAAATAAAAAAGAATTAATGCTCCTGTCCTGTTCAGTGCATTATATTCTTAATAGCTACCAACTATAGAGGATGCACTTCAGTGCTTACTAGAAATTAATGATGCTCACTTCCATAAGCAGCTTGTAAACACCTCAAAATGCATTGGTTATTTATTCCTAATTTCAAGTTTGGAGGCACCATTTCAGAATTTACATCAGCCTCTTTCCTTGATATGTCAGAAAGCTCTGATTACTGGATACCTTGTTGTCCTTCCTCAGAAAATGTGCTAGGGTGGATACTCTACAGCTTTAGGAATAACTAATTCAGGTACCACTAATAAAATACCTTTAATCTCTAATGTATTTGTCTCTTTCATTTCCCAGCATAAGATTGATGATTCAGAGCAGATTGACTGCAGCATGGATTGAAAAAAAGCAGTCTGCCTGTCTAGGTGGAAGAAATACTTTATTTTCAGAAGTTTTTACCATAGGACAGAGAAAATAGCTATCCAGCAATTATGCATCAGAAGTGCATGTCATATGTCCTTAGTATTACTGTCTCCCACCTACTTCTTATTTCTTGTTTTATTCAATTCACAGATGGATGAAGAATCCTGTAAAGCACATTTTGTGTCTAGATCATTGTTGAAAGATTTCTCTCTCCCACCTTTGCAAAGAAGGGTCTGTGACAAACCATCATGGTGACAGCTGAACATATATCAATTTTTTAGAAAAAAACCCAACATCTTTGATGTTGTCAAACTGCTAGTTTATCAAATTAGTGCTTTCAATATCAATTTTGCACTTTTAAGAGCCTTAAAAGTTCAAAATTAATATTGAAAGCACTAATAATATAATCATTTTTTCAGTTTTTATATGTGAGAAGAGCAAAGTTTCTAATCACACAAAAACTACAATCTGCTTTTGCTTGAGCTTTTAACTTAAGAGGCATAACTACTTTTGACCCTTTGAATGTAGGAACAGCTAAGTAAGAACACTTCAGAGACTACAGAAAATGCTAAGGGGCTGATTGTTTTCTTCCTGATAGTGCTCCCACACCCAGTGCCTCCAGTCTTCATTTTGGTGTAACACACAGGCATCTCACTCTTCTCCCTCTCAGGTAGAGTTGTGGTGAGGCAGAGGTTTATCCTCACCAAATATATTAAAAAATAGATTTACTCAGAATATAGGTGAAACTTCTTAACAGGAATATTCAATGCTATCATGACTACTTGGTTGTATATTGATTCATGAGGAAAAGAATGTAGACGTTTATTGAAAAAAAAAGTGGAAAAAACCTGCAAAGTAAAGAACAAAAGAAACCAGAGAAATGTTAAAGTGTATTTAAAGTTCCAAAAATAAAAGTGGCATAAAATTCAGAAATTAGAAAGCGAAAGACTTATAAGTTCTATAAACATAATTTCTGATGTGTGTAGCCATTTTATTTCCTTTTAAAAAATAAAAACCTACATGGCTCCTCCATGAGTTTTAAGTGCCTACCAAAACCTGACCTCCATCTCCTGAGACTAAAAATGGCCAAAACAGATGAAGATGAAACACTGTGTGATTTCAGCTCCATTAAATTGCATTCATATATATTTAGGAGGTGTATGGATGTAAACAGTACTTCAGAAGTAAATAGGAACACAAAAGCAAAGACATTAAAAAGAATTGCAGAACAAGGATATTTTGGTACATGAAAATAGTTTAACTAAATGCAAGATTATGCACCTCAGGTATTCATTTTTTATCTGGTTGCTTTTTTTAAATGTCCTTTGACTTGCTCTTGGTTGCTTTCCCTATGAATCTGGTAAAATCATTCCATTAACTAAACAGATAAAAGTGTTGTGTTCCAGTACATTTCCCACACCCAAGCAAATGTTTCCAGATAAGGGAAAGAGTTTCAGTTTACCTCCGAACTCAAAAGGAAAATGGACTGGAATCTTCTTCTTTTCGCTCATTGTAATTGGCTCAGTGCCAGCACAGAGATATCTGTTGGACTTTTCAGCTGCTCCTCTGAAGTATATCAAGTTTATATTGGGCAGCAAGTCAAATTATCCCTCCTAGATCATTGTAGACTTAAGAAGGAGCACAGTGGTGCTCTGGGCTTTTTGGGGTGCCTTAGCAGGTGCAAAAGGGCTGTGCTTGCACTGTGCTCAGCTTTTGCCTTTTGGTTTTGTATCGTTTGTTATTTTCTCATTTATTAAAACCTTTTGATTTTCAAAGCACACCTGATCAGCCATCTTGCAATTATTCTAAGCCATTCTGAGAAGTGCTGGACACCCTCAGAACTTGATGCACTCTGTGAGGCTCATTACCTGCTGGCCTTATGCAAGATTGTATCAGTGCTGTTGTTATTATGTTTACTATTGAGTTCTAAGCACTTTTGCCTAACAGAAATGATCTAAAAAAATGGGTTAGTTTTTGTCTATTATATGACTGCACTATGAGATATTTTAGGTGGCTGAGGCACATAGGAAGTCAGAAAAGTAAACATCTAGAAGAATAAAGATTTTTAGCTAGTATTCAAAGAAACTACTCACAGATCCAGTAAACAACAACTATTTACTAACATTTTCTCTCAGGGATGATTTCAGTGGCATAAATGATACCTGTGCCCAATCTACTTAATACATTAGCTCCAATGATAGCACAGAATGAGGATCTGCAGCTCTGATAGCTGGTATCCTAGCTTGACCTTATCCCTGTGTACCCCTCTTCTGCTCAGCAGGTTACATCTGACCCTGGGTTTCCTCGCTGGGTCTGATCCTGACCAGTGGATTGATCTCCTAGTTTGACCTGGGAGCTGCCTCTTCCCTGCAGACTGGCCTGATGCCCTGGGCTGGGGCTGGTGCCCCCGTGCTGCTGCCCTTCGTGGGGAGCCCCCGCTGCACCTTGCTGTGTCAGAACACTTCCACAGCCTTCAGACACCTCCTGCTCCCCAGATGAGGAGGCTCAGGCTGCCCAGCCTGATTGGCACCCATGACAATCGTGCAGTGGCCTGGCAGTCACTGGAATGCACATCTTCCCAGCCTCCATCCCGGTAGGGTTGCTTTCTTGCCAGCCTGATTGACAGTCAGGGAGATCGGATGGGCCATGCAGCCAATGACAGAGTCTAGGGCTGACAGCTCTGAAATGGTTCCGTTTGACAATGCAGCAACTTGGACATGTTTGTCAGTAACTCTGAATGCAAGCAGAAAGGGCAAAAATTCCTCAAAGCAATATTTGAAGAAATTTTAAAGAAATGTCCTGTTCTGCAAGATGCTTCGGTAAAAATTGGATCTCCTTTAAAAAAAACCAAACCTGTCTCTATGCATATTCTGAATGTGCTGAGTCTGGAAATAAAAATAGCTGTTTGATGTTTTGTGATCTCATTTGCCCTGCAACAGCACCACAGTTAGAAGACTGAACTAAATTTTTGTGCATCTTCAAGAGGATTTTTTTCCTACACCTAATCACTTACATCTGCTGTAAGAGAATGGATGAATAACAGAGTTTGTTGCACAGCTGTCACTGGTGCTCTAATTTGGCTTCTAGTAATGGTGAGAATGAACAAGATGGAAAGGAGTCAGCTTGACTCCTAGAGCTCACACTGGGTCACTAAGAAAAAATTGCAGGAAGAAAATTATGCAAACTATCTTTGATCCAATAAAGAGCTTAGCCTCGTGGTCAACATTAAACATATGTGGAACTTCTCTGCCTTGTAACTTTGCATGTTTTATGCATCAAATTGAGAAGGAAGAAAAACGTACAGAGGGTATCCATTTTCTGTATAAAAGCATTTAAAAAGTAAATGCACTCTTAGGAAATACAAAGAAGTTAAACTTCACAAGAATGCAGTTGCTTTTTTGTTTGGAATAACCTTACTTACTACACATCAGCTTTGAAAAATTTCCATTTTTTTCTAAATAGAAGGGACATCAAAAAAATTCAACCCTCCAGATAGGTCTGCTCTGGATTGAAAGTTTTGAATCCAGGTCAGAAACCAGTATATGGTTTCTCAAAGATGACCTCAAACACTAGATTGTATTTTTGGTTTTCAAACCACTGATCTTATTTTGAGAACCTAAAAATTATAAGACCAGGTAAAACAGGATCTTCTCAATTACAGTATAAACTTTTCCTGGACAGTGATGTTAATTAACCATCAACTGAATACTGGTTTGAATTTAAAACACCTTTCCTTCCACAGCTGGGATTTTTTTCAAAGCCATTAAGAAATCCAAATACTCTTCAGGACCAACCAGGAGGGAAAATGCCAAGATGCTGACTATGGGTATAGCACCTTGCTGACAGCCAGGTGCTTTGCACCTTTACCAGGATATACCAAAAAAAGCCAGGCAACATCAGCGATAATATTTTAGATGGAGCAAAATAATTGAGACATATCCCAGGCTTTAAGAGATAATGTGGATACTCTTGGAATGTAGTAGCAATAAATCAGCTGCTTGTAGCTGCATAGGACACTCATTTCTCTAGGTAACTTTTCGTTTCTTCTGTAATTAGCTAAGACTAAGCCTTTAGTTGAGTATTCTCCTTCTCAAAATTCTTGGCATAGGATGGGAGAGAGGGATGGAAACATGGGACTCAGGGAGATGGTCCAGCATCATATTACCAGAAGTTTAGTTAGTTAATAGCCTGTGTTACATCCTAGCTTCATGTAGTAATTGCTTGTTAATCACAGAAATTTACTTCCTGTGCTATGTCTAGTGATTCCACTGCCTGGGTCTGGAGCTCCACAGTACTGCAGAAGTGCTGAGAGCTTTATATTGGAGCTGTAGGGTAATAAAATCTTTCTTATATTTATCTGCCCTGTTTTCAAAGCAGCTCTACAATAGCTGGGAGAAATCTGCAGTAATTTAAGAACATTCTCTTGAGCATTCTCTTCAACAGTCTGAAATCTAGGATGTCACTTTTCACACCCTTTAGACAATCACTTCTGTTTCAAAGCATGACCCAGCTGCTCTTTGTACAACTTTATTTCAATGAAATTATAGTAACTTTCAAGATGCTGTTTATTTAAGTATTTTTTTGAAAAATATAAATATTTAAGTAGTAGGGAAAAATCTGCAAAATCTCCATTGTAACTAGAAAGTACCTAAATAGCCACTGCAAAAAATAAATCTAAGTGATTTGAGAAATGTTTTAAATAGAAAAATTACCATTAGAGTAAAATTCCTATTCAGAGACTTCCATAAAGTTTTGCTCTTTGAATTACTGTAGGATACTACCAGTAATTGTAAGGAACATTAACCATAAGGAATCTCATCATTAGCAGAAGAATATGAGTGCTGTGTTTTTCAGTTATTCAAATAAGAAACCAATTACTTCTCAACTTTCTGAGCAATTTACTCTTAGACTAAGGACATTTGCATAATAACCAAATTTTTAAAGAATTCAATGTCTTTCAAGATGTAACTTCCTCATTTACAAATGCCAACTCTGTTCCTTGTGTGGGCACATTGTTTCATCTCAGCAGAAATGCCATGGTAAATGTACTGAAATAAAACTTTCCTGATAGAGAGGAGAGCAAAAAGAAATTATTTGGACGTACTTATATTTTTGGCAAATAAAAATGTCACAGATAAACTGTGTGAGGAATGCTGACTAATTCTTTTAAACCACAGCTTAAATGACAGTTTAAATCATTATAGTTGTCAGACTAAACTATAAAAAAATACATTAATACTACTTCTAAATTTGTTCTAAGGACTAAGATAAGTAAAAGAAGCTGAAGAAATTGATTTTACTAGAGCATTATATTTGGAAGCAATCATATAGTCATAAATCATAACTTTCTCACCAACATAGGTCAGAAAAAAATTCTCTTACAAAAAGGAACATCATTTAATTTAGGCAAAATTGCTATTATCTCATTGCAAGGTTTCTCTCAGGTCCAGGTGACATATATAGTCTTTAGAAATGCCTTTCTGACAGAAGAAAAAACTTACTACACTTATGTTAAAAGAATTATTATTACTGGTAGGACTAAAAGCCTTTGTAAAAAATGTCTCATGATTTTTAACAGCTCCACTCACTCTCCTGCCTTCAGTTCAGTCTTCTGCCTACATCCAGAGCCAAAATAACTGAGGATTGGTAGGAGCTGGTCAGAGGGCATGTACATTTATTAGGGCAGATGAGGAAAACAACATTAAAATAAACACTTTAAAACATTTCTTATGCCTCTACTCAAAGCAAATTCAATAATGTACTTCTACTACAGTCCCCACTCTTTTTTGCAAACAGTGTAATACTAAGGTTATTACTTGAATCAATGTATTACCAAATAGAGAATTTTACGAGGAATTGTTTAACTTCTAGCAAACTGTTGTTTTATTGTTCTCAATCAAGAGGATTTAGAAGTATACATTTAGAATCAGCTTCTTTGCTTGTTTAAGGTTTCCCCATCTTCTACTTTGTTTTCAGTTCTACATGTAGTTCTAGAACAGAATATTTCATAAAGAATCAACTTTAAGTTGGAATTTTTGCTCTAGTTCAGTTAATGATTCTATATGCTTAACGCTTTGCTAGGAACACTTAACAAAAGTCCTTAAGCATAAATGACATCATATGTAAATGAGTATACTTCAATGCAAATTTGTATATGTAAGATGAACATCACTAGCCATAGTTTGTTATAACAGAATCATTTCTCTGATTTCTGCTTATTTTTACTATAGTAACCTTTAAAAGTATAGGCAAATATATATATATATATCTTTTTGCAGCTTAATTAAATGTGGTATATGCTCATAATAATGAAATCTAAAGTTCACCTCTAAGCTTTGATTTGAATATTCTGATTTAGACCAAAAAAGTACCAGTTTCCTTCCTATACAATAAAAAACTGACAATGTGTGAGAAGACTCTTCCAACAGACTAACTACATGAATCAGCTTTTAGGGTAGGAAATCCCTGGTAGGAACATTTTTATTGAGCCATTTGGAGGACCCTCACTGCAAGGAGAGGTGCATTTTTGATAGGCATAAATAAAATGTTTAATTAAATGAAAAGTGAAATATAATTAAAATTTTGAATTAAATGAGAAGTGAAATATAAATCTGCATCAGTGTGTTGGGATGCAATGGGACACATAGGCTAATATAATTTTCAGCATCAAACTAAATAAATCAATACATATACATTTCTTAACAGCTTTGGTTTTCATGTTTGTCATCATCTTTCTCTAGTTACTCTATAATAGCAATGAGAGCCTGCTGCATATATCAGAATGGTAAGTGGCCTCAGTATGCTGATTTAAATGCCCTGTTTCTCAAGTTTGTTACATAAAAGCATTCCCCACCCCCCCTTTTCTGAAGATCAAAAAGAAATTCATGTTGTATCACATCAAAAGAGACTGATGAAGGAATGAAGTGAACTTGGAGTTTTCCTCTAATTACAAAGCATACAAGCTGTAATCTTATTAAATAATTCATGTCTAAGAGTGATAATCACAATGTGAAATGACCTAATATCTATTATTCACAATCCTGATTTTTCTTAGTAAGCATTGTTTGCCTACTGGAAACCTGTTTATTTTTTTATTTAAGAAAATCTTAAATGTAATCTGTGTGCAGTTTTTTTCTGTAAAACTATTTTTCCTATCTATCTGTTTCAGGTCTCAGTGGCTTTCTAGACCTTAGTCCATGTACTTTTGAATCATATGCACATACATTATTCCCATACAGGAAACAGTATTGGAAGCCCCCAGACCACTCTGGAATATTTCAATGTCGGAGCAGCTAGTCAAGCCTACTTTTAGCCAAAAAAACCCCAACAAACCCAGCAACAGAAGTTACAGTAAAAACTGCATTTTTGAGAAAGACAGGAGTGGATGGTTTCTGTTCTTCCATTGGTAGTGTTTGGATGGAAGAGTTGTAGGCCAGACCAGCTCTGTGTGTTCTTGAAGGCAACACGGCTGCTACCCTTGGCTAGGATACGAAAATCCATGAAACTCTCTTCTTGAAGAAATTAGCTGATGAAAGTTAGGCTTCTCCAAATGCAAGAATTTTCTCATCCATTCAAAAGTTTTGTAGAATGGAGAAAAAAAAAAGATGTATTGTAGGAGTTTTCATTAAAAAGATGCCTATGTGATGCATTTGTGCTGGCACTAAGATGTAGCTGCCAGAGAACATTTTTGCTACTGAAAGATGTTTTTGCAAATTATATATATTAATATAGCTGTTAAGTATACTCAACATTTCCTTAGGACTGTGAAACATCCCCCAAACTCTTACAGTAAGTCGCGGGTTGCAAAAGATTATTCCAAAGGAATAAAAGGACAGAAATAGGTAAATGTAAAATTAATTAAAATAAGCTCACCTATCCTTAAATTTAAGGGAGTATAGGGAAACAGGGTTTTTTTGTATTGCAGTCTAAAACTGAAAATTGTCATGGTTACATTCAGATAGCAATACAGCATGGAGGTAAATCTTCCACTGTGTACTTGTTGGCACACTTATTACATGTATAGCAAATTCCTGAAACAATAATCACCCATGGTCTTTTCACTGTGCAAAGCTTTTCCATTCCTTTTGTGAGCATGTTTTTAAACAGACTGCAGTGACAGGAGGTGCTCAGCATCCTTCTGCTTTCTCTCTGAATTTATGCTAGGTGCCCACCAACATCCTTTGCATTTAAATAACACAACTGCAGGTCTCACTCACTCCTGACTGACGACTCAACATAATTTCCTTTGCCTTTTCAGCAGCCACTGAACTGACAGCATAAAAGAGAATCAGAAATTTGAAAGACTATTTTGTTTCTTCATCCAGATCATTGCTGTTTACTCAGCATAGTCAATGTTCTGCAGTTCATGTGGATGGATAAACAGGAATGGCCCAAGGCAACATATGAGAGCTACAAATAGGATCAAGACATATTTTTATGATGGTTGGGCTCATATCATTTTCACGGTACAGATCTGAGAGGCTGTTTTATCTGCTTAGTACTGTGTGCTCTGGACATTGATTTTTACATTGAAGCATTCGGAAATGCAGTTTAACCAACCTTTGGGCATTTACAATTGACAACAGCTTGTGTGAGAGGCAACTTATTGATCTGTTAATTGAACAATTATTTGCCCATCTTTATCACGTGTGTTCTGATAGAAGCACTTTTACTCTGTGACCCAAATCCTGTTTTGAAGCTNGCACTCCTTTTCTCTGAAAATACAAATATTAAAAAAACCCAACCCTAAACTAAAATCCCTGCCCCCCACCCCCGAAAAAAAAAAAAAAAAAAAGAGCAGTAAAAAAAAGCTGCAGAAATGTATGAATACTCTTCAGCAGAAGCTTTATATATTACATAAACTGACCTAGAAATACAGCAAAAGACATTCCTTTAAGTATTAAATCCCTGCTGTACAAAGAATCATCAAAAGGACATAATGGTGAGGCTTCCTTCCTGACCTTTTCTATAGGGGA
>WEIU01008663.1:0-34463 GCA_013389925.1 Aegithalos caudatus
TCCCCTCGGTACCCAGCTGTGCGGCGGAGCCGCGGCCGTGCCCCCGAGCCGGCCGTGTGCGGTGTGGGCGCTCACACGCGTGTTTGTGGAGTTGCCATGGAGCGGCACAACAGCACTTTGGTCGACCAGAAAACCTTTTTTTTTTAATTCGTGTCCTGGCCCCCTGCTCGTCCGTACCGGGTGATGTAATGAGAGCTCGGTGTCTATGCAGTGTCCTGCTCCCGGGGAGCTGGACACGGATGGAGATCCCGGATCCCGAAGGGAGCATCCGCCATCTGTTTGAATGGATGGGTCCTAATGAATCTGTCAAACCCGACAAATGCACTTGACGGAGGAATTTGGCCCCAAACACCTCCTGATGCCGCTGTCGGCAACCAAAATGCTCCCGAGCCGAGTCGTGCCCGTCCCCCCGCTGCCTGCTCGGAGCCGTGCTGAGCCCAGCCCCGGCTGATTTCAGCTGATTCCATCACCGGGTTCAACACCTGATTTGCAGCGCTCTCCTCCCGCTTCCCCTCTCGAGCAGCCCCAGGGCTGCAGCGGGGAGGGCCGGGCTGTGCCGGCTCCTGGCTGAGCTGTTCCGCGGTTACTCAGCAGCTCCTCAGACCTTTCCCACCCACCAAGTTTTGCTGTTTTCCGTGGAGCAGCTGCCTCCCCCTTAGCGCCGTGCTGCGCTCGTCCGCGGGGCGCCTGGCGAGCCTTGTCCCCTCCCGGTGGCTTTGGGAGTGTTGGAAGTCCTCGGGATACGGATGGGCTGCGCCGGGAGATGAGAGCGGGACGGGCGCTGCGGTGGGAGCGGCTGCCCGGGCTCTGGGTACCGGAGGAGAGGTGTGTGATCCTGGGTGGCTCCAAGGGCTCGCTGGACTACAGGAGGAGCTTCCCGCAGCCTGGGAGATGGAATTCGCCCGTTGTCGAGCCGTAGAATAGCTGCACAAGGCCGGCACTGGCACAGGAGTGGAGCGCCCAGGGTGCTGGCATCACGTAGGCAGCTGCCACCGAAATGACACACTTGATTGAAGGCCAAAAGAACCCAATACGTAACTGCTGTGATTAAGCTCCATATGATGCCTCAGAGCAAGTAAAAACCCCTCCTTCATCTCATCTTGCTTGTAACGAGACAGCCGTTGCAGGGATCTCATTTGGGTCATGTTGTGGCTTTTGGGGGATTTTGGGGGGGTTGTTTTGGGTCGGGTTTTTTTTGCTTCTGGCTGTACGCACCCATGACCTGCAGCAATCCGCACCCCCGCGATGCCCCCTGAGAGCCTGGGGCTGTAGGTGTGCTGCTAGCTGGGAATACAAATCCGAGCAGGTAAGAGCTCCCGATGCCGTTTCCTTACCAGGGAATTTTCCAGCTGGCCTCCCGTGGGTCTCTGCATGCTCCCTTCCCCCCGGAATGCATGTGTGGGACTCAGCTCCCGGGAAGGGTTGGGCAGGGAAGCTGCATCCTTTCAGTTTGGGGAGTCTCGGTGGATGCTCGGCTGTTTCCTCAGAGGATGCGCCGGACCTGTAGCCAAATCCTCTCTGCACTGCACCTGTGGATAAAGGCTCTGCCCGGAGGGGTCTGCATGGCTCGGGACTGAATCCCAGCGGGAATTCAGGGACTGCAGCCAGGTCCTGCTCAGGGGGG
Source organism: Aegithalos caudatus (assembly GCA_013389925.1). Taxonomy (NCBI): domain Eukaryota; kingdom Metazoa; phylum Chordata; class Aves; order Passeriformes; family Aegithalidae; genus Aegithalos; species Aegithalos caudatus. Next base: position 1,625 of record WEIU01008663.1, read on the forward strand.
AGCTCCCAGGGGGTGTCAGGGCTCTCCCGGGGGAAGGGTCTGTCCTGCAGGAGCTGCCTTCTGTCCTCGATTCCTCGGGAGTGTGCGGAGCTGGGCTGGTTCTCTCGGCCTTCCCTTAAGTTCTCGGTGGGGCAGGGGCTTGGTCCTGGGAACAGAAGGATTTCAGCAGGGAACAAAAGCACTTCGAGAGCCTCTGCCTTCGAGCCCCAGGGCAGAACTTGGCTTGCAAAGAGAAAAAAAAAAAAAACAACAAAAACAAACCAAACCCAAAGAGAGCAAAAGGCACAAAAGGTAATTTAACCCAAATCTCCTTCCCTGCCTGCTTCAGCCGTGTGGGGAGCGGGGCTGAGCTCCTTGTTCCCCGCTCCCCCTCCCTGGCTTCATTTCCACACAGGTTCTGTCCAATCCCGGTGTGCTGGAGGGCTCTGCTGATGCAGCCGACCCCTTCCACAGCATGGCAGGTCTGTAACTGGAGATGGATTTAGAAAGAGCATTTTGGGGCTGCCTGTCCGGGCTCTCCCAGCCCAGTCATGGCAATGGCTGGTCCCGTGCGGCTCCCCTGCCTCCCGGAACGCTGCCCCTGTAAGTTCAGAGCCATGCAACTTTCTCGTCGTATTTCTTTTGAAATGTCCTAATTTCTGAGCAAAATCGTGGCTTGACCCATGCAATGATTGTGCTGTGCATGTTTTGTCTCCCAGGGTTGTGATAAACTGAGCAAAATGCGCAATGAGAAACTCCTTGGACTAGAAGTACCCTCCACCATCATTTTAGATTTGTGCTCATAGAGCTTTTATTGATTTGGGATGAAATATGGCAGGCAATCTATGAGGAGATGCAAATTCAAACGGGCAGAGCCTTTTCAGAAAATGCTGGGAGTGTCAGAAAGGTCTGAGGGCATTCATTGTAGCTAGGTGCCTTCCTGAGGTGAACTGAGAGGGTTTTTTAACGTTGTGTAAAAAGACCAAGTCAGTTTTATTTGGTTCATACAGTCCCCAGCTAATGATGTACTGGGAATTGATGATATGGAGGAGCTCTGCAAGGCTGGGGAGGCATTGATTGTGTTTTTAACCTGTGAATGTGGTTAGTGTTAAAAGTGTGAGGCAGAAACTCAAGTAAATCTGGGTATTATGCAATAGTTCTTGGGCTATCATGAAAAGAGGGCAACAGAAACAAAGTGGTTTATAGGTCTGCTTTTAATTAACTGTAGCCTTCTTCGATAAAAGCACTAACATGTGAAAATGGTTCTTAGAATAAAGACATTAAGCAGAGGTAATAAAAGCCACAGTCTGAAATTAGTCTCTTGAACCTGGAATCCATTGGCAGGACCTGGAAATATAAAGAATTCAGTGTGCTGTTCTAAAAGTGCCCTCTCATTCCTTCAACTTAACATCAGCTTGTGGAGACTCGCCGGGCATCCTTGCATTTGCGTTTTTACAGCAGGAGAAAAGCAAACCTGAAATATCTGTGCTGAAAAACAGAACGTTTTTCTGTCCTGGGGTCAGTCCCTCACACACCTGCACTGCTGCCCTGGGTCTGTCCCTCACACACCTGCACTGCTGCCCTGGGTCTGTCCCTCACACACCTGCACTGCTGCCCTGGGGTCTGTCCCTCACACACCTGCACTGCTGCCCTGGGTCTGTCCCTCACACACCTGCACTGCTGCCTCAGCTCTGTCCCTCACACACCTGCGCTGCTGCCCTGGGATCAGTCTTTGGTCCTGGACCTTTCCTGGACCTCCCTTTCCCAGGCATTATCCAGCAGTTTCCCCTGGCTGGAAGGGTTGGGTCCGTGTTTCTCCATGCCTGGAGCCATTCCCTGTTGTGCTGGTGTCTCTGCAGGTTTGGTGGCTGTCCCTGGGGTGGGGACACTGCAAGGTGGGATGGCAGGGCCCCCTGGGTTCGTCTCTGAACCCCAGCACTGAGTGATGCCTGGGGGAGCTCAGTGGTTTGGGGCTCTCTGGTGCATCCTTTTCCTCACTCTCCTGTATTTCTGTGCCTTTGCCTGAAGTTCTTCCCTGCAGCAGGGGTTTGGATACTCGGGAATGCAGGAGGGTTAAAATGGGACTGCTTTGCCTTTGAACAGGGCCCGGGCACTGGAGTTTGCTGTGGTCACTGCTGTGCCTGGCACAGGTGACAGCAGGGAGAATGTCTGTGTGCATCTCATTTCCTTGGGATCTCTTTCTCCTGGCTGCTGGAATGTTAAACCAGAACGTGAGCCAGCACAAGGAGCCGGAGTTGGTTCTGTTGTGGGAAGGGCTCTGGTGATGTCCTGCACAAATCCAGTCTGGCCTCATCCCTCCCCAGCCTCAATTCCCAGGGTTGGTGCCCTGTTCCTGCCCAGGGCCTGCCCCTGCAGGGCTCAGGAGGACAGAGGCTCAAGAGTTGAGGAGCTGCAGGGCTGATGGTGCCCACGAGGCTCTCTTTCCCCTCTGCCAAGCCTGGGGCAAACAGGAGGGAAAAGCAAATGACCCCCAGGGTTTGAGGACGTGTCCAAAGGCTCCCAAGGATGTCACAGTAAAGTGTTCCTTGGAGTCTATTTATTGATTCAGCCTCAGAGACTCTGCTCTGACCCCTTTTAAAAGCAGCACTCGAGGAGAAATGGCCTCTCTCCTTTTCCCCTGAATATCCCCGACCTCTCCAGGGCAGCCATTTCTCCTGGAGAGCTCTCACATCAGCCCTCATGCAAATGAGATTCCAAGGAGAGTCAACCCTGACATCATGAGATCAGCCCTGCCAGGTATTGAGTTTGGGAAGAGCCAGCCCGAGAGCAAATCCCAGAAAAAAACAAGAAAATGAAGTCTCCGTAACTGTTTCCAATTATCCAGTGCTGCTGGTTCTCCTGGTGTTTCAGGAAGGAACATGGAAATCTCTCAGGGTCGAGCTTGTTTACAGAGTGCTTGTGGGTTTCAGGCCCAGCCAGCATCAGATTCCTCTTGTACGTTCCCTTCAAATAAAGGCTGAAATAAAAATAAGGATGCTGTAATTTGTGCCACCCCGAGAGCTCAACACTGCTCCAGCAGGAAATGATCACTGAGGTTCCTGGAACAGCTCTGCTGAAATCTCCCAAGGAGCAGGAGCTTGCAGGGAAAGCAGCACAGACTGGCCCTGCTCTCCCTGATAGGATTTGGTGTCTGGGGAATTAAGGATGGTGAGGTGCTCCTGCACAGACTGGGCCAGGGAGTGCTCCAGAGCTTTGCAACCTCACAGCTCAGGGGTTTGGCCCTTGGAAAAGGCCCATTCCCAGTGACTGCTGTGTGTGAGGCCACTGGGGCTTGGGGTCACTGGGATCCTGCTGCCAAGAGCAGGGGGTGATGTTAAACAGCTGCTCCAAGAGATGGAGGGACAGACAGACAGCTCAGGCAGCAATGCTGCAGGTCCTGTGTGTCCAAGGCAGTGACATCCCTGGTTTCTGCAGGAGTGGAGCCTTTGGCAGCACAACCCACTCCTGGGTTAGTGACAAGCAGCCTGGTGGCTCTGCTTGGGACAGGTCTCCCTTTGGCTCTGTTCACCCTCCCCCAGCAGCCTGGGATCCTCTTTGGATCCCCTTGAATCCAGGTCATTGTGTCTGAGGGCGCTTTTCCAAGGAAGCTGCTGGCCCTGGGTGTTTGCGGGGGAAGCGCTGGGAGTGGATCTTGGTTGGAATCTTACACCACAATCCACCCCAGTTTACATAAAATTATTCCAGTGTTGGGGTTGCCCTTGTCTCTAATTCCCTTCTGCTCAGTTCTGTGTGTTGGTGGCTCCAGTGCTCCCAGCTCCCAGGGAATTTTCTGTAGGAATCATCAGCCATTGCTTTAAAAAATAACCCTCACCAGATGTCCCAAAGCCTCCTTTAAAGACGAGGTCTGGCAGAAGTCAGATTTATTGGGAGCAATTAATTGTCCTGCTAAGAGCCCTCAATGTTTTGGCATTTCATTAATAAGACGTAATCAACCACCAGGCTATTTGGAGTGTGTTACTCTGTCAAATCCGCTGTTAATTGTCATTATTTGATAGATTTCATGTTTATAATTACTGGTGTGTGACGCAGGGTGTGCTCTGAATAATCCATTGTGTATTGTTTTGTGAACCAGGGTGCTGGGGGTGCCAGGAATCACTGCTGCTTGTGTCTCCAGGGCTGATTTATGCCTGGCCAGGGGAGGGAACTGGACAGGAGGGAATGAACAGAAGCTCAGAAAAGACCCCTCCAGCCAGGCTGGGTGAGCAAACACTCAGCAGCTGTGAGTGGAGGAGAAAAGGGTTCAGCAGAGCAGGGAAATAACCCATGTTAGGGGTGGGTTATGGGGGGTGGGAGTGCACCAGTGACATTTCCTCCCTGCTTTGATGTGCTCCTCAGCTCAAAGCTCTGGGATATTTTTTTTTCTTGCTGTCAACAAGGACCTCGTTCCCATCATTTAGTTGTGAGTGATCTCGTGTTGTACTCAGGAAAAAAATGAGCTGAGTGTTCCAGAGAAAGAGAACTGGGATCTTTTTGTGTGTGAGCAGCCAGGACTGTGGGGTGGGGTTGGTGTGAGGGGCTGGGCAGGGCTGGGTGATGCTCCAAAGCCTCTCTGGCACCTCTGAGCCGCTGTGGGTGCTCAGCTGAACCTGCTCCCCACTGGCTTTGTCCATCCTGACTGCTGGAGAAGGTGATTTCTGGGAAGGGGGCCAGGAGGAGCCCCCTCTCCATGCTGGCAGGGATCCCTGGTGGGCACAGGGTGGTCTTGTCTCCCCTGGCAGCACAAACAGCATGGTCTGGGCAGGGAAAATGAGCTGCAGGTGGGCTGGAAGTGCTGCAGGACCTGGAAGCTCCAGCAGCTCTAGCATCCTCCCCACAGCGTGGCACCTCCTGGGTTTCAAGGCCCAGGAGGAGCTCAGAGCCTCCAATATGGGAAACAATCCATCAACAGCCCTGAGTTTTCACCCTTTGACTCCACCAGCATCTTCTGGAGAGGCATCAGGGCCTGGGGACAGGCAGGTGTGTCCCTCCTGGCCATGCAGGACCTGTCCCTCCTGGTCACACAGCTCTGTCCCTCCTGGTCAGGTAGAACCTGTCCCTCCTGTGATGTTTCTTCCAGAGGTTGATCACCTTTGCCACAAAACTCTGCCTCAATTCCCGCTGTGCAGGTTCCTCCAGCTTCCCTTCTGCCTGGAGATTTGAGAGGTTTTTGTAGCTTGTGTGGGTTTCCTCTCCTAAATCCCTGTCACCTGAAAAAGGCTTTTTTGGGACCCCCTGTGTGATGGACACTGCGATTGTCCCTGATGTCCTGTAGAGAAGCTGGGCCCACAGGAGGGAATGGGAGGCTGGGCCTCCCCAGGGGAAAAACTGATTTTTTCATGTTTCCAGGTGAATTATTAGGCGGGAGAAGAGATTAAAGATTTTTGTTGCGTTGCTGGCTTTTTTTTTTTTTTTTTTTTTTTTTTTTTTAACTTTCTAACATCAACTCAGAGGCTTTCCAAACCTGGAAGATGGAAATTTTTTATTAATCTTGGTTAAACACAACTGGGGGCAGCAGCAGTGACAGAAAGTGGAAGAGGGCAGCAAAAATCTGGGGATTTCTGTCTGCAGAAGGTGAGGATGAGTTTGGGAGCTGAGAGGAGCTTGGGTGAGAGGAAATACTGGTGAGTCAGCGGTGCTGGTTCTTTAATCGGGCACTTTAAGCCTGTTTGGAGTGGAAAGGGTCTTTATCCCCGTGTGAGTGCTGCTCCTGCCCTGGGGACAGACACGGAGTTATCAGGTCCTTGCAGTCCTCTCCTCCCGGCGCTTGGAGCCGGGGATCAGCCCCAGCCACGGTTCAAAAATAACAAACACCACCTCTGATTTCCCTGTCCCCCTGTGCTCTCACATGTGCAGCTCCCAGACAGAAATGTTGGATTTTATACCTGACCTGGCACCCTCACTTGTCCCTTTCTGCTGGAATTCAAAGCAGCAGCAGTTGTTTAGAGATGTGGTGTCTTTTCAAGTGCCCTTCCTCTGCTTTTTCATGTCGAATTTACTGCAGCAGGTGGGAAAAAAAACCCAGCACAAAACCTTCTGAAGCTCCAAGTGCTTTGTAGTTCTTGAACGTGGAAGTTTGTGGCTCCTGAGGTGCTGTACATTACATGAGGTTGTCACTCAGATCTTGTTTTCTGCCTTGGAGAGGATTTTTTTTTCTCCCCAGTTACATCTTTGAATGCTGAGAATGATGTGGTTGTAAAGGCTTTCTCACCCAGTGATCACCATGAGGAGCTTTACTGTTGGTATCCCAACCCAGTGTGTGCCAGACCTGCATTTCCTGCCTGAATTAGAGAAACATTTCCTTAGGCTTGTGCCAGTAAATGATCAGATAGAGCCCAAATGCCATGAAGGTGTGCCGAGGGCACGTGGGAGTGTGATGGCTCAGGACTGGGAATGGTCCCTGGAGGTCAATTTGGATTTTACCTGGATCCCCACCAGCAGATGTGCAGTGAATCTCACGTGTGTGTGTTTAAATCTCTGCTTTAAATCAGTCCATAAATCCTTGTGAAAGGTGGAATTTGTCTGGATGGATTCCTTTGCTGAGAATATGTGTGGGTCTAATATGTTTGGGAAGCTGGGTCTAACTCCTGATAACCACCCAGGAAGGTGGGAGCCCTCCTGACTCCCAGGAAAGCTCTCAGAGGGAGCCTTAGGGCTCACTGCACTCAGCCCAGTGACTGCAGCCCAGTCTGAGCAAATCTGGCTCTCCAGCCCTGCCCAGAGGGTTCAGTGCCCTGTGCAGGCTCAGCAGGAGCCTCTGCTCTCTCTCCCTTATACATATCCCAAATGTGCCTTCCTGGGGCTTTGGGGCTCAATAATGACTGGGACAGCAGTCAGCAAACACAGACTCCCTCCAGGACTGGCCTTCCAGGGAGGATCTGCTGTAGGGCCTCCTTTTAAAAGATCCAGACTTTATTTTTCCCCATTCAAGGCTCCTTCCAAAGCCACTTCCCTTGGTCTGTACAGGACGAGCCTGAGCCTGCTCTCAGTCCTGGCTGTCTGCACTGAGCTGAGCCTGATTAAACCAGACCTGGGCACTGGATATCTGCAGCTCCATCCTTCCCAGCTGGCTGAGCTCTGCATCCCCCAGCTCCTCCCGAGCCAGGAGGAGCCCTTGGAGCCCTGCAGGCTCTGCCACAGCTCGGGCTCACATTGCGCTCCAGGTGCCAAGTTTGTGCACAAAGTAAATTAAAAAAGAAAAAAATCTTTAAAGCTATTGTTAGCAGCAGGCAATGCAGGTGACAAGAGACAAAGTGACTCTTCCCAGCACAAGGATTTTGTCTTCCCTGAACTGTGTTGGCTTCAAAGCAGCCGTGGGCATTTAGTCCAGCTCAGCTTTTCCCATGCCAGAGGTTAAGCCAGGCCTAACCACGACCCTCAGCTGACACAGGAGAGGGAGAGGCATGGACAGCACCATGGAAAAGGACCAGGAATAGCAATGGAGCCTCTTTGGGAGGCTGGTGGTGCCCCCTGGCTGGTGCCTCATGGAGGGTCAGATAACCCAGGAGTTTGGCAGTGACTCCAGGGCTCTGCTCTGCTGTCCCTTGGATTCAGCTGGAGATCACACAGCCTCCCTCCAAGGGCAATGGCAGTGGCTCAGCCCTGGAGAAAATGGGATCATTTCCTCCAAAGTCCCTGCTCTTCTTTGCTTTAGATGTTCAAATATTGCTGTGCCCAGGGAGAAGCATCTTTAACACCATCACTTCATTTGATGAATTTTTAAAGGGTTTAAAAGTGACCTCAGGGACTTCCAGCTCCTGTTCCAGTTTCCCGACCATCTGGCTGCTTCCTGCATTTTCAATATATTCCTGTATTCCTTTCAGCCCTGAGAAAGGGCTAAGAGAACACTCCTGTGTCCTTGGCCATCCATGGGGGTCTGCTTTCCATTCTTCCAGCTCGGACTCCCTCAATCCAGTCTGTGGCAGAGCTGGAAATTTCCATTTTATCCTCATCCCACTTTTCATTCCTGCCTGCTCTGTTTGACACTACAGAGCTCAACATCCAGCTTGGGATCCTGCAGGGTGCTCCCAACCCCTGGGATCCAGGGAATTCCATTCCCATGGGGAAGGCAAACACAGGATTCTGGCTGGGTGGGACACCCAGGCAGTGCCAAGGGTGTTGTGTGTTCCATCCCTCAGGCTGGAGAACCAGGGTGGACCCCCCAGGCTGGATTCCTTGGCATCCTTTGGGCTGCACATGGGAGAGAGGGGAACAAGGAACCTCTTCTGAGGGGGTGACCACCCAGGGAGATCCAGGATCAGCAGAAATTGATCCCAGTTCTACCTCAGAGATGGATCCTGGAGCTGATCCCTGGGTTTAATGGTTATGTGGGGTTTCATGGGCCCTGAAAGCCTTTTTGGAAAGAGCAGAACAGGGACTGGTGAGGAATGGGAACCACAGATGGGTGAGCAGTGTGGAGATGGTTTTCTTTTTATCCCAGTGGAATATTGCTTATGAAAATCTTCTAAATTCCACAAAGGTGGCTGTGCTGAGAGGCAGGGGTGAGGCTGGCACTGCATGATGGGGATGGGACCTGCTGGGAGCCTGGCACAGGGACTGGAACTGCCAGGGGACCATGGGGACCTTCCCATGGCTTGGTCAGGGTCTCTCTGAGGCACCATGGGGACATTCCCAAGGCTTGGTCAGGGGTTCTTTGAGGGCCTTCTGGTTCAATGTCAATGTTTTTGTGGTCTTTTTGTGTTATTTTTCAAGGAGATTTCCCTGCTCCCAAATTCCCATGCTGTTTGGTTTGCAAGTTGCCCAGTGGAGAACGTGTCTGTGGTGGAGAGCAAAGCCCCCAGCCCTGCTCAGGGCTTGTTGGGCAGCTCTGGGGAAGGGGCAGGAGCCCCAGTGCCACCCCAGGGAGGGGCACAGTGCTCAGATGGAACATTTGAAGATGCAAACCCCAGCCCCTGCTGCTGCTGGAGCTCCAGGTGTCACAGGTCCAGGGGGAACATGGGGACATTTCAGAGCCCATGAAACCCATGGTTTGAGCTCCCCAGGGTCTCACTGGGCCCTGGGAGCAGCAGCCACAGGGAAGCTGGAGCTCTCTGTGTTTCTGACATGGACATTTTGGCTGCATTCAAAGTGAGCCTGTGCCAGAGTCCCAGAGTGGCTTGGGTGGGAAGGACCCATCCAGTGCCACCCCTGTCATGGGCAGGGACACCCCCACTGTCCCAGGCTGCTCCAGCCTGGCCCTGAACACATCCAGGGGTGGGAATTCCAGCCTGGACCAGTCTGGCTGTGCCAGGACAGCCCTTTTATCCCAGACAGGCATCGAGCACCTGCATATTCCCATGAAGCTTTTACGGATTCCAGCCTCAAGGGCTTTCCCACCCCAGTGCTTTGGAGCTCTCCCACTGCCTGCCCCTCCTGGACTCCTTTTTGTTGTTTTCTCTCCCTTTCAGGCTTGGGTTTGGCTGCAGGTTCCTGTCTGAGGGTGCTGAGTGTTCCTGAGGCACAGCTACACCTCCCTGGGGGCCTCTGCTGCTGGGCCCCTTTGGAGCATCCCTTGTTAGAGCTGAGAGGTGCTGGGCTCCAGAGGCTCTGCAGGGTTTCTGCTGAACGATATTACAGCTTTAAAAAACCTTATATATCTGGGCAGCAGAATTTAATCCAGCATTTCTCACTCCAGGGTATCATGGCTCTCTTCCAGCACTAAAACACACCACAGGATCCAGGTAGGAGCTGATTTTCAGCTCTTCAGCCCTCAGGGGAGAGGCATTGTCATTTTTTTAATGGTTGTAGAAGCCAAGGCTGTGAAAGTGATTTCAGGAATGCTTTAAATCCATGGTTTGCTGTTTTTCCATCTGTGGTGAGCTCAGGGAGTGCAGGGCTGGAGTTTCCTTGGTTCAGGGGCTGGGGCAGGGGGTGTCAGACCCCAGCCCCAAGGACTCACCAAACTCTGAGTCTGCTCAGTCCAGGGGGAGGCTTAAACCCCTTTCAAGTGATTTAAAAAATCAGTGTAATTGCTTTTAGTGATTCTTGGGGTTGTCCAAGAGTTGGACTCGATGACCCTTGTGGGTCCCTTCCAACTCCAGGGGAGTGATTATCCAGAGAAAACAGGAACTGGTTTGTGGTGGGAACCAATGAAGGTGGTGGGAGTGTCTCTCCAGTGACACCAGAGCTGGCATTGCCTCTGAGTGTCCCTTGGCCAGCTAAAATTCCCATTTTAGTGCCGAGCAGGTGTCAGAGGGAGCAAGGCCTCAGAGTGAAACCCATGAATTGGCAGGGCTGGGAAATTACAGATGTGCTTAATGAAACAGAACCCCTTGTTTACGTTTCTAACGTGCTGCTGGAGCAAACTGGCTCCCAAATAAAAATACTTAAAGTTACGATTAGGATTTATTTACATAATTACTGCCAGAGAAATTCCTGGAACGTGCTGAGCACTGCAAGAGGAACCTCCTGGCTCTCCCTCTCTGCTTGCCCATGTCTCCAGGTTGGTTTGCTCCTGGGGGGTCTGTCAAAGCTGTTCCCAGCCCAGGGAGGCAGGAAGGCTTTTGTTCCCAAGTGAATCCATCTATATTGTCTTTATGTTTGGTTTATTTGGGAACACATGGCTGAGGCAGAGCCAGATCATCCTTGTGCTTGTGCTGTTGGCTGGAGCAGCATTCCAGGGGTGGCACCTCTCCCTGGGGCAGAGAACCTGGCAGCACTGAGAGGGCCCTGCTCCCTGAGGTGAGGGATGCCTGCCCTGGGCACTGGGAGCACTGGGAGCACTGGGAGCACTGGTGCCTTTCAGAGGCACTCCCAGCCTGTCCTGGCCACCTCCAGCCCCAGGGAGTCCCTGGCCAGCTCTGGGTGGCTCTGCTGATTTATTTCTGCTGGAAATGTGCAGCCCAAAGCACAATAGGCCCGGGATGGGCTTGTGCTGATTGAATCCAGCCCTGGGCATGACAAATCTTCCTGTTAATATTTCAATTGACTTTGGCAAAGTTGCCTGCTCCTCATGTCTCCTAAATCACAAGGGTGAGTGCTGCTGACAGAAATTCCCACTCCTGGCTGGGCAGTGCCTGCCTTTCCCTGGGGTTGGGACCTGTGGGGTTTGCAAACACCTCCCTGTTCCAGCCTCCCATGGAGCAGGATTTCTCCTCAGCTGTCAGATTTGGGAGATGGGAATTGCTCAAATGTGGATGTTCTCCTCTCAGTGGGGTCTGGAGCTGGGGCCCTGCAGTGACAAACACCTCTCTCAGGGTGGTTGGCTGCACCCTCTGAGGGGGCTGCACGCTCCTAGTGGGGTCTCAGGGCTGTCCAGACCCTTCCATGCCTTTGGAAGTTGTGCTGCTGGGCAGCACTTGGAGCTGCCCCTGAATCCCTGGCAGTGCCCAAGGCCAGGCTGGACACTGGGGCTTGGAGCAGCCTGGGACAGTGGGAGGTGTCCCTGCCATGGCAGGGGTGGCTCAGGATGGGCTTTAAGGTCCCTTCCAACCCAAACACTCCACGATGCTGTCACCTTTTACCTGCAGGTCAGTGCAGACCTCTGTGCTCCCTGTAATTATTACCAAGGCTGAAATCTGCAGTCTGAGTGCTGGGAAATCCTGTTTTCCTCGGGCTCCACTGCTCTGTCTCCCCTCACTCCTCTCCAGCAGCCAGAGGCAGCAGCTGCTTTGCTGTTTGTTCCTTCAGCTCCTCAGGTCCGAGCTCTCCCACACCCAACCTCACCCTGGGGTGCTGGTCCAGCCCCTCCTCCAGGCCAGGCTTTGCTCCATTCCCATCAAACAAAGGCAGATGACTACAACCACCCTCTCTTTTCCCACTTTGGTGGCAGGGAGAAGATGCCATTCCACCATGTGACAGCTGGCTTGTTGTACAAGGGCAATTACCTGAACCGCTCGCTCTCGGCCGGCAGCGACAGCGAGCAGCTGGCCAACATCTCCGTGGAGGAGCTGGATGGTGAGTGCTGCCTTGGGGGCTGGGGAGGGCTGGGGAGGGCTGGGGGGGCTCCTCTGCTCCTTCCCCAGGTGTGGAGGGCAGGTGGGAAGTGGGACTGCTCAGCAGACCAGGGACACAGAGAACGTCCCTGACCAAAGTTGTGTTGGGAGCTGTGGAGTGATGTTGGTCACAGCTTTTGTCCTTCTGCAGCTTTTTGAAACATCAAGCTTGCATTTTATGGGTGAAATGAGAAAAATTAGGCTCATACTGTCCCAAAGATGTCTTTAGCCATCCCTGGGACCCTGCAGAGCTGAGTCTGTTCTTCCCACCATGTCTCATTTGCTTTGAGGCCTTCCCAAAGGGAGGTTCCTCTCCATGTCTCAAGGTAAGAAGATGCATGGAGGTAGCTTGTGGCTTAAGAAGATGGAAAGAGCTTTAAAATTCCATTTTCCAGATCAGTGGTAGGGAGCACAGAGCAGCCTTAGTCTGGCACAGGCCATCAGGAAGGTTGTGTGCTGCCTGGAGGATCCCATAATTTTCCCCCTGGAAGCTGTTGTTGTTAATCCCCTCTGCCCTGGCCTGGGATGGGTGGCCAGGCATTCCCATCTGGTTTGGGGGAAGGTCTCTTCTGTAGAGGACTTGTGGCTCACCAGGGTCATTGTTCAATAATTAGAGTTAATGCTGTTGACAGCTGGTCTTTGAGTATTGTGGAATGAATTGGAGCTCTTGGTTTGCTCTCCAGTGGACACTTGGAACAAGCCTTGGTCAGAGTCAGGGGCCTTGATGGAGAACTTTTTGAGGGAAGATCAAGGGAAGGGTGCAAGGTGGAACTGGTCCTTCCAGGGCAGCCTGGAGGCAATTTGGAGGAACAGGAGGCCAACATTTCTGCCCACCCTGCCCCTTTCCTTGTATGCTTTGGTGAGTCCCACCTTCATTTCCCAGCCTCTCCTCAAACGCTCAGCTCGGAGCGTTTGGGTTTGTGAGCTTTACATGAATTTAGCTCAGGTACCACCTGTGTTTTCCTCTTCCCAGGGAGGGTGTGAGGACACAGCTCAGGTGAGAGACAAGCTGAGAAACCACTTCAGTGCAGCTTAGCTCAGGCCCAGGAACCCCAGGACTGCCAAGGGCACATTCTGGGCTCTTCTCCTGGAGCTTGGCTTGAAGGTTTGGGTTCAGATGAACTGAGCTGGCTCAGCTTCTCCTCATCCCAAAAATGCCAATAGTGTGGCCAGGCCCATCTTTGCCTGGTCCCTGTGCAGGGTCAGGGGGCTGTGAGCACACACCAGGAGGGAGGAGGTCCTGCAGCTCACTCCAAGCACAAACAAGGATTTTCTGTTATTTCTGTCCCAATTAAAGCACGGCTGCTGTAATTACCTGTGAGATTCCCAGAGATGTGTCAGGAGCTGCTTCGAGTGGCCCCAGGGTGGGAACCCCTGGCAGGGCCCTGCTCATCCCTGCTTTGCTCCCCTGCCTTCCCTTGGCATGGAAATGGGCTGTGCTGGGTGAGGGAAAGGGAGAAGGGAGAAGGGAGAAGGGAGAAGGGAGAAAGGGAGAAGGGAGAAGGGAGAAGGGAGAAGGGAGAAGGGAGAAGGGAGAAGAAAGGAAAGGAAAGGAAAGGAAAGGAAAGGAAAGGAAAGGAAAGGAAAGGAAAGGAAAGGAAAGGAGATGTACTGGGTGAGGAAAAGGAAAAGGAAAAGGAAAAGGAAAAGGAAAAGGAAAAGGAAAAGGAAAAGGAAAAGGGCTGTGCTGGGTGAGGGAAAGAAATCCAGCCTCAATTCCACCTTTCCCCTGCTGTCCCCGATCCCCTGCGGATGCGGGATACCTCGGGCATCGCTTTGCAGCGGGAGCTGCGGGAGGAGCTGGAGCCCAGCCCCGCCTGCCAGGGAGAATCCAGCGCTCCAGAGGCGCGGATCGCCGCCGTTAATTAACGGCAAATGAGGGAAATTGGGTGTGCAGGAGCCGCCTTTGGAGAAGGAGCAGCCGAGTGTGCAGATCGCAGCCCGGAGTGGCCGTGCCGAGCATCGTTGTCTGCTCTCACACAGAGCCCCGCGGGTTCGGACAGAGCTCCCCACCTCAGCACCCAGTTATTCCCTGCCTGTTAAGCACAGGCTCGTGTCCCAGCTAGGATCCTTGCTTTTCCTGGCAGCCTTTGCTCTACACCCTCTTGGCTGGGGCTTTGTGCCTTTGCCGTGAGTGCCCAGCCCTGGGGCAGCACACAGGAGCTCCAGCCCACATTATCTTCCTCCACCTGCACACACGGGAGTGGCACCAAATTGATTCGTGTCTGAAGAGCCAGAGCAGCAGAAAGAGCTGGAGATGCTTTTCCATGTGCCAGCAGCGTTCAGCCTCTGGAATTTATATTTAAAATGAAGTCAGCAGTCTCCATCTCCCTGTGTTTTGTCTCTAATACCAGATCAGTGCCTGACTGTGCTGGTAATTGGGGAAGGTTCATTGCCCAAACCCCAAACAGAATTAGTCTTTCTGCCTTTAAGCATAAACTGTCTGAGGATGAGTAACAAAATGTTCTTCCTTGAGAAGTTAATGTCAGGCTATTGGAGCTCTGTGGATGGATCAAGCTGTGAGAGCTCGATGCCAATAACAGATTTGCATTTCATCTTCCAGGCTGGGGAAGAGATGCCAAAATTCTCCTTGGTTTCTTTTTCAATGAGATTTCGGTCCTGAGGGAGTTCCAGCCTATTGAGAAATTCCAGTCACACAGATTAAATTATGATAGGTTTGGAGCTGGAAGAGTCACTGGGAATTTTCTATAACGTTCCTCTGCACTCAAGGCTCCAACAAGTGCCTGATCTGTTGGGTTCTTTCCAGCAGATTTCTTTTTTTTTCTGTGTCTGGCACTGCGTGTGTCAGCACTGTTCACTTGGGAAGGGTTTCTGGGATGCTGCAGGGGGACAGTGCTGCAGCCTGACCCTGGTCCCAGCTCATCCTACAGGGAATACCCAGGAGATCTCTCTGTTTCAGCTGCAGGTGGGGACTGGAGGAGAATAGGGAGATCAGGAGATGGAAAAGAGTTCTGATTTCAAATAATGTAAGGGGGAAGGAGCTCAGGGCTTGGGTGAATGCATAAAGTGCTTCTCTGCCTCTTCTCTGAGAGGTTATTTTCCAAATGTATATTCAGAATTAGAGAATCCCAGAATGGTTTGGGTTGGAAGGGACCTCAAAGCCCACCCAGTGCCACCCCTGCCATGGCAGGGACACCTCCCACTGTCCCAGGCTGTCCCCAGTGTCCAGCCTGGCCTTGGGCACTGCCAGGGATCCAGGGGCAGCCACAGCTGCTCTGGGCACCCTGTGCCAGGGCCTGCCCACCCTCACAGGGAGGAATTCCTGCCCAATCTCCCATCCAGCCCTGCCCTCTGGCACTGGGAGCCATTCCCTGTGTCCTGTCCCTCCATCCCTTGTCCCCAGTCCCTCTCCAGCTCTCCTGGAGCCCCTTTAGGCCCTGAAGTGGCTCTGAGCTCTCCCTGGAGCCTTCTCCAAGTGAACAATCCCAAATTCCTCAGCCTGTCTCCATAGGGGAGGTGCTCCAGTCCCTTTATCAACTTCACAGCCTCCTCCGGCTTTGCTCCAACAATTCCACGTGCTCCCCATGTTGGGGACACCAGAACTGTGTCCAGTCTCCCAGGTGAATCCTCAGGAGAACACAGAAGTTTTTTCCTGCACAAATTTCCTGCCTTGCAGCAGCCATCTGTCATCCCTAACCCCACTCTGTTTTTTTCCAGGCTGCTGCTGGCAGCAGGGGGAGGCTGGGACAGGAGAGGTCACTCTGCTGATGGGTGTCTGTTCCCAGCAGCAGCCTTTGCTATTTGTGGGGCTGGAGCAGTGTGAGGGTGTTTGGGAGCTGTCACAGAGGGAATTAACTTGCCCAGAGCTAAATCAGGAGATCCTTAACTTTGTAACTCTGGGTAAATAGCAGAGCTGGAAGTGGCAGCTCATCCATAACCCGGCTCTGAGGGACTGGAAGCAGGGAGGAGCCTCAGGTGGATGTTACTGCCATGTGCTTGGAGGTTTCTATGCATGAAATGATAAATTCAGGCTGGGAGGGGCTGTTTTACACAGATTTTCTGGCTCTTGTAGGTTGACATAAAATCATGGCACAGTTTGTGCAGACTCTGAGCTTTCCACGTCCCTTTCAAGGCAGCTCCTGTCCTCACGTTCTGAACCATCAGGAGTATTTTTAATAAAAAATGCTGGATGGAAATAATCATGTCAAGCTTGAGTCATCCACCTCCACAGGCACTATCTAAAGGGTATTGTCAGGAGGGAAAAACGTTGCCAGAGTGGGAATGTGACAAATCTCACCTGAAGGGAGAGGATGATAAGCAGGCTTGGGGGAGATGCAAGCAGGGCCTTGCAGAGAAACCCAAATGTGACCCACAGCAGCAGCATTTGTCCAGGCAGGCATCCCAATAGATCCTGACCTGAGCCAGGTTCCTTTGGCATCAGCAGGAGGAAATGTTGCTGCAGGGCAGTGTCTGTAGGGTTTTTCTAGACTGGAAGAGATCTGGGGGCTTCTTGCAGCCCCTAAGGTCGAGCTCCAGGGTGGCAATGCCAGGGTTTTCCTGGTTGAACTGGAGGTGTGAGCAGAGCAGCCCAGGAACAGGGGTTGCAGGAGCTTGGGATGCAGGGCAGGAATGTGGGGACTTCCCTCACCAGGAGGCTTTCCCATGGTGATGGATTCTAAACCACAGCAGACCCCTGATTTCTGCTTCCTCTTCCCAGCACCAGCTCTGTCACCAGCTCTCACCTGGCTCTTTCCTGGGTGTGGAAGACATCCCTGAGGAGCTCCAGAGTCCACTGGCTGCAGCTCCTGAGGGAGTTTAAGGGTCCTGGTTAAGTGCTGCTCCACATGGAGCTGGGATTATCAGCTGACTCCTGCTGGCCAGTGATGCAGGCAGGGCCAAGGGGATCCAGGAGCAGGGCAGGGTGGCACCTGTGGGGCTGGGGACACTCTGGGGACACTCTGGGGTCACACACTGTGGGTAAGGTGGCCCAACATCACAAACACAGCGGTGCCATCCTAACCCTGCCTCTGAAAATCAGCCCAGGTCAGGGCTGTTCACCCTCTGCAGGTCTGGTGTCAGTCCTTGGGAGCTGGGAATCCTGGGAAGGAGGGGATGTGTCCTGCAGGGCTCTGCCACCAACCAGGCTCCTCTGCTATTTAACAAAAACCCCATGAGCCAGGAGGCTGTGGCTGGTCCTGAGCTGTGCTGTTATCAGGAAGCCTGGGGAAGATTCCCTGGCTGCAGAGCCAGAGCTCCTGTCCCTCTCCAGAGGCTGAGTTTTCCCTGGCACTTTAATCCTGCCCTGGGCATGGCACGGGAGGGAAAGGACAGGGAGAGTCCCTCCAGCCTCCCCAGCTGGGGACTGATTTTCTGAGGTGCTCCAGGTGGGATCCAGGGAACAGGAGCAGGAATGTGCTCCAGCAGGGAGACCCAGGGGACACAGGCATTAGTCAGTGGGCTGAGTCATGGAGCAGCTACAGGCTGAGCCTGCTGGGCTCCAGGGAGAGGGAAAAACACCTGGAAGGAGGGAGGGAAGGAAAAAGGAAAAAGGAAAAAGGAAAAAGGAAAAAGGAAAAAGGAAAAAGGAAAAAGGAAAAAGGAAAAAGGAAAAAGGAAAAAGGAAAAAGGAATTCTCCCGGGATAGGAGATGCTCTGGACATGGATCCCTTCACAGCTCCCCAAGTTCATGCTCAGTGCAAGCCCTGCAAGCATTAATGGAGAGCTGGGACTGTATAAAGCTCATTTGCTGTTTCCCAGAGCTCTTTTCCAAAGGAGCTTCATCCCCAGTGTTGCTGCTGTGAGTGGCCACGGCTGGAAATGGAATTATTTCTGTCTGCTATTGAGCTGTGATGGGGTTTCATGTCCCTGAATATCAAACTGTGCCAGCACCATGCTCAGGCTGCTGGGGACAGGAGCAGCTCTGTCTCTCTCTTCTGCTGAGCTCCTTCTGCCAATTTTCCAGCAACAGCCTGCAATTCCAGTGTGGATTTCCTTGGGACTTGGGAGTTCCAGGTATGGAGCAGCCTCCCTAAAGAAATGATAAAATCTGGTGCAGTGTTAATGTTCTGAGGATCACAGAATCCTAGAAAGGTTTGGGGTTGGAAGGGACCTCAAAGCCCATCCAGTGCCACCCCAGCCATGGCAGGGACACCTCCCACTGTCCCAGGCTGTCCCCAATGTCCAACCTGGCCTTGGGCACTGCCAGGGATCCAGGGGCAGCCACAGCTGCTCTGGGCACCCTGTGCCAGGGCCTGCCCAGTGAATTCTACAGGAATTCTTGAGTTGCAGGTTCCCATTTGCTCCAGGCAGTTCCTGGATGGGGACAGGGTGGATCCCTGACCCTGAAGCCCTGAGGAGGCTGCAGGGATCCCCCAAGGCAGAGGTTTGTGGGTGTCATTTCCTGTGCTCTGTCCCATCAGGAGTCTCCAGGTGCAGCATTCCTGGGAGCACTGGCTGAGGAGAAGCCCCTGCCCAGCACAACTCCATTCTCCTGAGCTCCCTGTGGGAATCCTTCCCTGTGGCAGCAGGGCCCTGTGTGCCACAGACACTCATCCAGCAGCAGCAACCTTTCCCCCTCAGCCTCCAGGAAAGCTCATTTTCCCTGGAATTAGCATCACTCCCTCCCCAGACGGGCAGTGCAGGGTGTGGGCACCCAAAGGGTGGGAGCACAGGGAGGACTGCAGAGGAATTCCAGCTTCTGAGGGTTGGAGCTGCTGCTCTGCCATTGGGACCATGGAGCTGGGGATGAGCTCTGAGATTCTCCAGCACTGGAGCTCCTCAGCAGGAAGGTGGCAGGAAGCTTTGGATGGGGGAACTCCAGAACAAGAAGTATTCCCATTCTCCTTTACATCCCAAGCCCTGCACAAGGAGCCTGGGCTTTGGCAGGCTGATTTACCAGGGGGACAAGCCCAGCCTTGGGAAGGGTCCAGGGGCTCTGGTCCCCCTGTCCCACGCCCCTTCCAAGGAGGAATGTGTCACCTGGACTGCCCCACAGCCCTCCCAAGGGGGAATGTGTCACCTGGACTGCCCACCCCCAAAATCCAGGAACAGGCAGCAGCAGCATCTCCAAGGAAAGAGTCCTTGCAGCAAGGGAGTACAAATAAAATGGGATTGGCTGCCAACAAATTAAAATGACAGGGACACCATCTGGACAACAATTAAAGGATGGTTTGAGCTCCATCTATGCTGACACAGTTTGGGAATGGGCTGGTGAGACAGGGGGGATACTCAGATATCCTTGGGCAGGGCTGGAGGATTCCTGGATTATTGTAGTGGAGATGGAGCCTGTTTGAGCTGGAAAAAGATGGATTTGGGGAGAGGGATCCACACCATGCCTTGGTGCAGCTCCTTTCAGGTCTGCTGTGGGTGTGCCTCTCACCAGAGGTGCTGCTGAGGCTTTGGTGCTCCTGGCATTCCATGGATCCTGCCAGGGTGATGCTCCTGTGGCTGGGAATTCACTGCCTGCATCCCCTCCAGCCACAGGAATGGAGCAAATCCACATCAGGAGCTAAACCTGCTGTAAAAGGCATTTAAATCTGGCTGTGACACGTTTATCCAATTTTTAATAGGGATTTTTAATTTTTGATGCAAGCTTCTAGGCTGGATCATTAATTTTACAAGTTCTTCGATCCCTGGTGTTAAACCTGGATTTAGCAAGTTCCTGCTATTCCAAGCAGTCCCTGCCATTCCAAGCATTCCTGGATGCACCCAGGGGTCCCATCCTCTCCTGCTGCCTTACTGCTCTGCTGAGCTGCTCCCCAGGCAGTGGCACTGCCTGGAACGTGTTCCTGCAGTCCAGAGCTGTGAGATTCCCTGGACATTCCCTGGACATTCCCTGGCGGTTGAATGCCTCTGTGTACCCCATTTTCCAGTATGGGAAGAGCTGTGGATTCAGAGAGGTGTTGGTGTGTTGTGCACACCCAGCCAGGTCCCAAGCAGGTCCTTCCCTCCTGGCCCAGCTCCCAGGGATCCTCTGGGATGGGTTCAGTCTGTCCAGAGCATCTTTCCCTGGCAAAGGGAGGCATCAATTCCTGCCCAAGGCTTTTGGGGCTGGACAGGTCTGGCAGTGCCACAGGAACAGATTTTGGGCATCCCCCCCAGCCCATAAAGGTACTCTCCTTTGGATCAGGTGGGAACTGTCCCAGCCATCCATCTCCTTCCCCAGCCACAGGAGTGAGGCCCTGGAGAAAGCTCAGCGCTGCAGAAGCCACAGCAGCTCTGGGGACTCCAACAATTGGTCCCCAGCTGAAAATCCCTCTGAAAAGCCATTTCTTCCCATTTAACTGCACAGGCAGAGGCACAAACCTGGCCTTTTCCCTGGATTTAAGCTGCCTTAGGCATCCCTTGGTGGCATTGAATGCTGAGCAAATGGTTCACCCTTTATTTCAGTTCTGGGGCCTCTCTCAGTGCTCAGGGAGGGCTGGGAACAGGGCTGGGAAAAGAAAGGGCTGGGAAAAGGACTGGGAAAAGGACTGGGAACAGGGCTGGGAAAAGGACTGGGAAC
Source organism: Aegithalos caudatus (assembly GCA_013389925.1). NCBI lineage: Eukaryota > Metazoa > Chordata > Aves > Passeriformes > Aegithalidae > Aegithalos > Aegithalos caudatus. The sequence goes on from WEIU01008663.1 coordinate 21,998, forward strand.
AGGGCTGGGAAAAGAAAGGGCTGGGAAAATGGCTGGGAACAGGGCTGGGAAAAGAGCTGGGAAAAGGACTGGGAACAGGGCTGGGAACAGGGCTGGGAAAAGGACTGGGAAAAGGGCTGGTTAAGCTTCCAGCTGAGGAGCTGGGACAGGGATGGCTCTGGTGAATCCCAGGCCTGGATGCAGAGCCCAGGAGCAGGATGGACACGAGGGGCCTGGGGGCTGCCAGGGCTCTGCTGACCCAGACAGGGTCTCAGAGCTGACCTTTGCAGATCCATCCTTCGATGGTCCTGGTTCAGGATCCTGCAGAGCCTGGGGCTGATCCTGGGGCTCTGCCTGCTGGGCTGCTGGGGCAGTGCAGGGCAGGTGTCCCTGGGGCTGTGGGGACAGGGATGTCAGCCAGCAGGTGATGTTCTCTTCAGCTGGAATCAAGATCCAGCCCAGCAGAATCGATGCCTTGGCTCCTCAGCCTCCTCTCCAAGGCACCAACATCTGCAAAACCCCACGGGATCTGTACAAGGCAGCATTCAGAAATAGCTTTTCCCCCTAAATCAGGAGGTTTAGGGGTGAGGTGTACCCTGGAGAAGCAGAAGGACAGATCCCTGTTCACAGTCCTTCACTGGATGGTTTGGCAGTCCCTGATTCCTCTGTGCCTCAGTTTACAGGGCAGCAGAGAGATTTGGGATTTTGGGCTCCCCGGTGCCCATGTCCCTGGGGTCCCTGCTGGTGACATGGGGGTGGCACAATGCTGCTGCAGTGGCAGGGACAGAAACCCAGGGTCTGAGGGGGTCTCACCTGGTGCCTTTGAAGGGCTTTTTTCAGAGCAGAGCCTTTGGAATCATCCAAGATGTCAAGGTCGGTGCTCCTGGTTTGGGGTGGGGACACTTGGCACTGTCAGGATCCTGGGATCCTGCTGCCCCAGGGAATATCCATCACCCACAGGGCTCTGCTGAGGGACACTCTGTCCTGTCCCCATGTCCCTGTGTGCCAGGAAGCGCCTGTCCTGTCCTGAGGCCAAGGCCAGGCCCTGGCACAGCGAGCAGGGTGTGAGGCCAGCAGAGGGATGTCAGCAGTACCGGGAATTGAACCTGGTTGTCCTCTCCCTCTGGCTGGAATTCCCTGTTTGCCAGTTCCCCGTGCCCAGACGTGGCTCCTGAGACATCACAGCCTCAGCTTGGATGAGAAAGAGGAGCCAAGGCCGGGCTCATTAAATGGATCGTGTGAGGATGCTCCCTCAGGATCTGCACTGCATGTTCCCAAAAATCAGAGCTGGGGGAAGCAGGAGAGGGGGGGAGGGACAGGGGGCAGAGGGTTGGGAGCTGGGGAGGAGCTGGGGAGGAGCTGCCTCCAGCCTTGGATTTGCTGTTCCTGGGGCCACAGGAGGCAGAGCTGTGTCCAGCTGTCCCTGGAGCCTGTGGCACGGCCGGGACACCCGGAGCAGGAGCCCAGAGGGAGGTGCTGCTCTCCCAGCTCTGGCTTTGGTGACATCAAAGCAGATCTGTAGGAGCCCTTGGGAGTCTGGCCTTGGACACCCATCCATGGGGTGCCCCTCTACCCTTGGGCTGTGCAGGGACCCCAGGCAGGGCTGGGAGGGACAGGGATGCTCTGGGAACAGTAGGAAGGAACACGAGAGCTTTGCTTCCTGATCTGACCCTGGATGCCAGGAGTGTCCAGGGGCACATGGAATGTCCAGGAGCACAGGGAGTGTCCAGGGGCACAGGGAATATCCAAGGGCACAGGGAATGTCTGTGAGCACAGGAGTGTCCGAGGGCACAGGGAATGTCTGTGACCACAGGGAATATCCAGGGGGACATGGAATGTCTGTGAGCAGAAGAGTGTCCAGGAGCACAGGGAGTGTCCAAGGGCACAGAGAATATCCAGGGGCACAGGGAATGTCCAGGGGCACAGGGAATATCCAGGGGGACATGGAATGTCCAGGGGCACAGGGAGTGTCCAGGGGCACAGGGAATATCCAGAAGCACAGGGAATATCCAGGGGCACATGGAATGTCCAGGGGCACAGGGAGTGTCCAGGAGCACAGGGAGAGCAGCAGAGCTCCTGGGGCCAGGCAGGAGCTGCAGTTTTGGAATGCTCTGGGATGTCTCAGTGCCAGCAGAGCACTGCAGCTCCTAGGGCTGGTGCCAGCCTGGCTGAGGCTGTTTGCTCTCCAAATGAAGTGAGTTAAAGCTGAGCCGTGGTTTTGGCAGGCTGAGCTCACCTGAGGTGATGCTGGGCAGGGGGGCTGGGCCAGGGACACCTTGCACAGGTGGGGTTTGAGGCATGAGCCCAGCCAGGACCTCCCTGTCTGCCCTGGCCTCCTGTTCACCCCTGCCCCAAAGGGCTCTTGTGGCCTGGGCCCAGCTGAGAGGGACAAAAGGGAGGGACAGTGGCAGTGCTGGGACCCACAGGAGCATCACATGGAACAGCACTGGGAATGACAGAGCAGGAGATGATGGAGCTCAGTGCCCGGGTCTGCAGGGTCCTGGCACCAGTCCCCACTGGGGAAAGCAGCTGGGATCCAAATCTGGCTGGAGCTGGGATGGGTTGGACAAGCAAGGAGTTGCTCAGTCCCAGCCCTTGTCCTGCCTGGAGCTGAGGGGTCACAGGCAGCACGAGCCAAGTAAGAGCAAGAAAAAGAACTCCCAGAAATTCCATTTGGAATTTTCAGTCTTTAGTAGTGCAGAACAGCACAAAGGCTTTCTGAGAATGTCTCCTTAATTTTGATAACAATTCTGGGGTGGAAAAAAAACAACAACAAAAGAAAGAAACCCCCCAATCTTTGGTAATGAATTATATTTGTGTCTCATGGTCCTGAATGAGCATCATTAAGATGTCATTTAGGAAAAGTCCCTCTAAATAAGCCATTAGAACACAAGCCTATTAGAAACATCTGGGATGAGGCAGTATTTTGTATTTTAGGATTATTCTTTTGGGCAATTTCTTTTTAATTTGCGAGGAAACACAAATCTCATTACTTTCCTTTCAACAAAATCTAATCCAGGGCGTGAGATTGTGTGAACAGCTCTGGGTGGGGAGCGGCAGGGACGGGGCTCTGGAACCGATTGGAATTGCTGCTGTTTCCCAGAGGTACAAAGGACTTGGAGGAGTTTAGTGCTCAGCAATTCCTCACGTTTGCACATAAGGAGGGGATTGTGCCGTGGGGGGACACAGCAATTTCTGCCTTTGAAATGGCAGCTGTGTTTGGCAGCGTTGTCTGAGGGATGAAACGCTCGGCACAAGCACTCAATGGAGCTCGTCGCTGCTTTGTAAATTTGATTCCAGTGCTGCAGGAGAGAAAATGAGAAAATAGAGAGAGTTGGATGTTCTGTCCTGCTTTGCTCCTGGGGGAAGTGGAGGTGAGATGAGCTGAGGTTCCCTCTCTAAAGCACAGGAGTAACAACATCCCTGGTTGTACAGATCTGTTCCTCAGGGACTGCAGGGAGAGTTAACAGCCCCAGGACAGGCACTGCCTCCCAATGCAGCTCTGCAAATAGGGGATTATTCAGTTTGTTGGAGTTTAAAAATAAATGGATGTCCCTATGTTTTTCTATATTTTTTTTTAAAATCTGAGCCAAATCAGCACATTTGAATTTTTGCGTTTTTCTCCCATGAATCGGAAGCTATGGAGGAAAAAAAGAATCCTCAACTGTTCCAAAACCAAGTGTTTCATTTTGAGTCCGAGCTTTTTCACTCAGTTCTGCCTGGAAGGTGTGGCAAACGTGCAGCTTTTGCCTGGCCAGGTCCCAGCATCCGCAGAAAGATCAAACCCAAACATTTCCTTCCAGCCCGGACACGGGGGCAGCTGCCGGGAGCTGTGAGGTGCTGGAGAGGCTGGGTGTGCTTTGGGGAAAGCTCTGCAGGAGACACATCCCCTCGGGATGGTTCTTTCCCAGCCAAGCCAGGAGCACAGGAGCACAGGAGCAGGGCCAGGATTCGGGCAGGGATGTGCAGGGGTCCCTCCCAGCCTGGCAGAGCAGCCCCAGCAGTGGGGTCACACCTGAGCTTCCCCTGTGCCCTCAGGGTCAACCTAATGACTCCCAAGTGCTTCCACTGCTCCCCTGAGGAGCTCCCAGGAGCTGAGCAGGGTTCTGGCAAAGGCCAGGAATGGCCATTCCAGCCCAGCAGTAAAAATAACCAGGGTTTGGGTTGGCTGGGATGCAGGAGGGACATTTCTGGGAAGGGGCTTAGGGAGCTGATGGCTCCTTCATGGTTCAATCCAGCAGCCTTCCAGGCTCGTTTCTCCACAGCTTTCCTCTGCTGGATTTCCCATCCTCCCTTTTGTCTGGCTCTCAGTTTTCACAAGGAAAGGCTGGAATGTATGAGCTGAGGAAATGGCAGCAAAGCAAACCCAGAGTCTGGTTAAATACAGGGCTCTGGAGGGGGAGTCTGGCTTCTCCTCAGGTTCCCTGCTGTCCTGCACTGGCTCTGGCATTTCCAAGCTGCTTTTTTTCCCTCCTTGGATAAGGAGATGTGCTTTGATTTCTGCAGCTCCCATCAATGAGAGTGAGGCTGAGGTGTTCCCTCCAGGCCTGGCAGAAGGAGATGGGATTAGACAGCAGCTCACACTTCAGGAGCTGTTGCTCAGCAGCCCTTGAGGGTTTGGAGAGGAGTTTTTAGGTGATTGAAGGGTTCAGTTCATTTCCCCTGTAAGAGAGCAGCAGGTCAGGGCTCTTGGCTGGGTGCCACCTGGGTGTCACCTGGTGCCACCTGAGCCCCAGGGACACCTGGTGTGCCTTGCTGGGGTTTATCTGCAATAACAGAGACCCAAACCTGCTGCTCTCAGGTGTTCAGTGTGATTATTTCTCACCCACAAGCTGGGGCTGGAATCACAGTGTGGAGGCCTGGCAGATAAAAGCTCTCCTGATGACGTGGTGAGAGCTCCTGTTTCTCCATCCCAGCAACGTTTGAAGCCAAACATGGCACATCCCTGGAGTTCCTCTGCATGGAGAAGCTGCCCATGGAATGTTTCTCAGGAGGAGCAGGGCTGGTGCCTTTGCTCAGCTGACAGAGGAGCTGAGCTTGGGGAGGGACTCGTGTCTCCCAAGGAAAACATGCTGCTTTTACAAATGTGGAATTCTGATCCCAGTGATGGAGGCAGGAAAATTCCCGTGGATGGAGCTGGGCTGTCACTGAAGGAATCAGATAACTGGTGATGTCCTCAGAGTCTATTTCTCATTCCAATAAAAACCTTTTAGGGATCAGCTCCTAGAGAAAGCTTCACCCTCCTGAGTTTTAGTTCCTGAGTGCTGGAAGATTGGATGTCACCTCCCATCCTGGGGGGTTTCTGGGATGCAGCACAGCTCATTCTGCCACCCTTCAAATGCTGGCTGAGGAGTTCTCAGCTCTGGGTGCCACAGACCCAGTCCCATCCCAGTTTGTCCTGCAGCAGAGTGAGCCTGGCAGGGAGGGAGGGCTGGCCCCAGGCTGGGCTGGGTGTTTGGGCTGGGAATCGCTGCTGGAACAGAGAGAGGCTCTTTTGAACCTCGCTCCTTTGGGTAATTACCAGGATGGTAATTTATGTGCTTCATTAATAATCAACTCTCTGCATTCTCAACCTCTCCCAGCTCCTGCTCCTGAGGCTTTGATGGGATGAGAGCAGCACAAATGAAGAAAATGGGTTGGAAAGGGAGGCTCTGAGGCAGGAGGGCCACAGACCCATCTGGTTTTGCTCTAAACCAGATCAAACAAAGGGGTTTGGAGCTGCTTGGGCATTTCCCTCCTCCATCAGCCCCAGCTCTGCTTTGGCTGTGGCTGTTCAGGAGCAGCTGGGATAATCCTCATCCCCAGGGAGGGGACAAACCCTCTTGTGGCACTGGCCAGAGCTCCTCACCCAGGGAGATCTCCCCAACCCCTGACTGCTGCTGTCCCTGGGGCAGCTGGGCATCCCAAAGGATGACTTTGGGAACAACCAGTGCCTGAGCAGCCTCTTCCAGCAGCTCCTGAGGAGCCTGGGCTCCAGCTGGAGTTTGGAGTTCCGTGGGATAGCCCTGGATAACTCTGGACAGCTGTGAGAAGCTCTCTGGATGTCAGCTCAGGGATGTGTGTAGGAATCTTCAAGCCATAAATACTTGGTGAGGGTTGCAGTGACTTTTTTAATTTGAGTGGGGAGAGCAGAATGTGGCAGCCAGAAAAACCCATGATACAAAAATAGTAATGGCCCTTTTGGGAAGAGGAAACGATATTCCACTAAAAACAGCAACCCCAATTAAATGGGAGCATTTAAAGCAGGGAATTGCTAATTACCTAGATATGGATGAGGCAGACATGGCAAACAGATTTATTGGGGAACTTTTGGCTCTGTACATATGTCCACGATGATTTGTTTTCTTGCCACAAGCTCAGAATTGTCTGGGCTGTGTAAATATTTTGGTTGATGGCTGCAAAGATTTCCAGTGGATCAGGCTGGAAAGAGTCACTTGGTCAACCACGGTTACCAGAGCTGAGGAGTTTCATGAATGGGGATTTGGGGGCATGGCCAATCCTCACCCTTCTTTTAATTAACCCTTCTTTTAATTAACCTTTGTTTTAAATAACCCCCTGGCATATGAAGGGAGTTTCTGCCCACCCCCCCTGGGGCGTGGTGACCTCGTGTGACTCTGGTGGAACAAAACACATTTCCAAGCAGGTTTGTGTTTGTTAGAATGCTGCAAGAGGGGTGAGATATTAATTTTTTTTAATAAGAAAATATTAATTTTCCAGCTGGAATGTGGGAAGTGGCTCCTGCCTAGTGTGGAAGGTGATGGGGATGTCTGTGCTCACCCTGCACAGGGTGGGCACAGACCATGGTGTCCTCCCCTGCTGTCTCCTCTCCAAACATGGATTTCCAACACTTTTCAACACCTTCACATCTCTTCTGTTTTGACATTAATAAGAATAGCAAGGATCTCAGAGAAAGTAGTTTTGGCATCTACTGTATTTAATTTGCTCCAACTTTCATGTGGAGTTTAATTTAGACTGATGAGAGAGGCAGTTTTATGAGTATAAAACTCCATTAATTACGGATCCTGTCTTAATTATAAATGGCTCTGTTTTAAAGGAAGTTTTACAACCAAAATTAAGACTTGGAGCAGTTCAATCAATACAAACATCAATTAGACCTGACTTTGTACTCCAATTAATTTGTAAAGCTTCCCAATGAAGTGTAAAAACTGTGGCACTTTGTGCTCCTGGCTCTGCCCTCCCTGGGGACCAGGAGGTCCCTGTGGTTCCAAGAAGAAAAACCTTCCCAAGGGGCTGGATCTGCCCAAAGAAACCAGGAGAGTTAATGGTTAAAATGGCCCAGCCTGGCCCAAAGGGCACCCAGATTTGTTCATCTGAGTGTGGCCCAGCAAAGCCTGGGATTCCCAGGTGGAAAACTGTCCCAGCAGGCCCTGGCTGCCCTGAGGAGCTCTGGGACACCCCAGGGTGGGGTGAGTCACAGAGATCACACAATTCCAGCATGGTTTGGGCTGGAAGGACTTTAAAACTCATCCCACTCCACCCCTGCCATGGCAGGGACACCTCCCACTGTCCCAGGCTGCTCCCAGCCCCAATGTCCAACCTGGCCTGGGACATTCCAGGGATCCAGGGGCAGCCACAGCCTCTCAGTAACGCTCCCCCAGGTGTGGATGCCACAGGAGAGGGCTTGGGAAGGCTTCAGCCTTCAGTGCAGGATTTAGGAAGGCTCAGAACCCTCTGTGGGCTTCAGGCTGCTCCCATTGCCTTCTCCTCCCACTGCTCCTCAGGGCAGGGGCTCTGTGCCCATCCAGATGCTCCCAGTGTGAGCCCAGCCCAAGAAAATGCTGGAAAACCAAGAGGAAACTGTGACCTGGCCATGCAGGAGAAAGTGGGAAAGGGATGGAGGGAGGTGCTAGGCCAGCTTTTATTTCAGTTTTTGGTGGAATTGGGGGTTTTAGTGAAGCCAAGCTCAGGGTCTGGAGCTGTTTGAAGTTGGGAAAAGGGCAGGCAAACCAAGCCAGACCCTGCTCTGAATTCCCAGCAGATGTTTGATGTTGGAAACCCTTTCTGGCAGAGCCATTTGGGCCAGAGCAAATTCAACTGAGATATTTTTAGACGATAGGAGCAGCAAAATCTTACCCCAGAGCAAGATGCTGACAAAGGGGTGCCCTGGTTGGTGCTGGGAGACCTCTGGGCTCAGGGGCTGCCAGGAATCAGGGAATGAGGGATTTCCAAAGGAATTACCTGCCAGGAATCAGGGATTGAGGCCTTTCCAAAGGGATACAGCTAACAGGAATCAGGGAATGAGGGATTTCCAAAGGGACACAGCTAACAGGAATCAGGGAATGAGGGACTTCCAAAAGGAATACAGCTAACAGGAATGAGGGATTTCCAAAGGAATTACCTGCCAGGAATCAGGGAATGAGGGATTTCCAAAGGAATTACCTGCCAGGAATCAGGGAATGAGGGATTTCCAAAGGGATACAGCTAACAGGAATCAGGGAATGAGGGATTTCCAAAGGGATACAGCTAACAGGAATCAGGGAATGAGCCCTTTCCAAAGAGAGAGAGCTGTCCAGGCCCTGCAGCTGGGCCCATGTGCAGCAGTTTCTGTGATTAAGTGTGGCTGTTGCTGCAGCTTTTCCATGAGAACAGGGAGAGTGAGGAGGGAAGGAGGCAGATCCTGCCAGTTTGGGCTTCTCTCCGTGTTTCTGGGATGGGACCATTCAGGGATGGCCAGGCCAGCCCTCACCAGCTCACCTGAGAGCTGGGGGTGCCCAGGGGGGAGGCCCTGGAGGTGCCCAAGCTGCTGCTTCCACCTCCAGGGACCTGGTGGGAATAGTTCCCTCTGGAGATGGCCAGGCTGGAGGCTCCTAACCTGAGCTGTGGGGCTGGTTGGGACTCCAGGTGCTCCCCATGTCCCACCCTGGGCCTTGGCTGGCCATGGAGGGGAGGTCAGAGCCCTTCCCATCCCCCTGGCATCCCTGGGCACTGAGCAGGGGCTGCTGGCATGATGGAGACTGGCACTGGAGACTGATGCTGGCTCCCATGGAATGGAGCCTGTCCCATTAAAGCTGTCCCTTCTCTGGGCTGGACATGGGGATGTGACCCAGCTCCTGGCCTGTGGGACTGCTCATGCTGAGCTGGGGAAGCTCCTGTCTCCATGGAGAGCTCTGCCAACAGTGCTGGAGTCTGCAGTGTGGGATTTCCAACTTGGATGTTTCAGGGATTGGTTTGGGGCCCTGGAGGTTTCTTTATTTTCTTCTCCTGCCAATGGCTCACAAGAACAGAGATTCTTGTGAGGGTTTGGTGGCAGCTCAGTGTTTCTGGTGGCCACAGAGGGTCCAGCAGAGGCTGGAAGGGCCACATTGGAGGGACAGGTGACAAGAAGTTGTGACAGCTCAACAAAGGGCCCAGGATGAGGCGAGTCCAGGCTCCAGAGTGGGAGAGGGTGTGGAGAAGGAGAACATGGAGCAGTTGTTCACTGTCTGCTCCAAAGCAGAGCTGCAAATGTCAGATGGAGCTGGAGGAGGTGTTTGGGAGAGGAGAAAGTGGAGCAGCACTGCTGGCGTGGGTAATCCATGGGACTCCTTCCTGAGGGATAAACAGAAGTAAATGAGATCCTGAAATGGAATGGGGAGATCTGGGGAGCTCTTGGGACTGTTTGAAGAAGGGCCCTTGAGGGAGGATCAGACCTACCCTGACCTGGTGCTGCCCTTCCCAGGACCCAGAACCCAGGAGCTGCAGACCTGCAGCTGTCCCTGGGTCAGGCTGAGCATTCCAGGTCCCCTCACTGCTCTTCCTTGGGAAGGGATGAACCCAGCTAGGCTTCCCAGGGCCACAGGGCAGGGCTGGATGGGAGATTGGGCAGGAATTGTTCCCTGGCAGGGTGGGAAGGCCCTGGCACAGGGTGCCCAGAGCAGCTGTGGCTGCCCCTGGATCCCTGGCAGTGCCCAAGGCCAGATTGGACATTGGGGCTTGGAGCAGCCTGGGACAGTGGGAGGTGTCCCTGCCATGGCAGGGGTGGCACTGGATGATCCCTGATTCCATGAACACTGTCCTAGGGAGTTTCATGCAGGCACAGGGAATGTGTGACCTTTGAGGGCACTCTCAGTCCCTTGCTGGGATCTGGGATGGAGTGGATGGGAAGGGATGGAGGAGGGAAAGCAGCTGATGTGCTGAAGCGATAACTGCTGCTGGAATTCTTGGGCCTGTCCTGAGCAGGGCCAGGAACTGGACTTGGATGATCCTTATGGATTCCTTCCAGCTCAGGGTATTCCCTATTTCCATGAAACTGGCAGAGCTGTTTGGGATTTTTCCTCCTGTTTTGCTCTTCTGTGCTGTTGCTAAATTACCCTTGGAGAGAATATCAGATGGAGGTGAGGAACAAGGAGCTGCTTTTATCCTTCCTCCACATCCTGGATGGCCTGGAGAGGTCCTGGAGCAGATCCTCCATGTCCAGGATCCTCTGGTGTGCCTGTGCTGGGCTGCAGTCCCTCTCCACAGGCAGCTGGCACAGGGACACAGCCCATGGAAGGAGCACAGCTGGGATTTCCCTGCTCCTCGTTATTTCTTGGCCACTGTGGAATCCCCTGGAGCTCTTGGCAACCTGCAGAACTCTCAGCAGCTCTTCCTGAGCACTCTGGAAGTTTTGTTTTAGTGTCTCCAGGATAACAGGCAGGTTTTGTCCAGCACAGCAGGATCAGCTACAGAGGGATGTGGGAGCCTTTGGAAGCAGAAGCTGCTTCCCAGCTTGGGACAAGCCAGCAGCAGTTTGTGCTCTGAGGGAGAGGCTGCTTCTGTGGAGAGGAGAGGGAAAGTACCAGAAACTTTGGGTTTTACCCCTGAACTGACTTAGGAACTTTGCTCCCTTCTCACTGCTTCCTTAGGGAGACAATTCCCTCTCTCTCCTGAGATGTTTTCATAGCAAACTTCTGAATCCAGCTGTTGGACCAGGATCCTGCTCCCAGGGGAGGGCAGCTGTGTACCCCTGCAAGAGCCCCAGCAGGCACCACTTTTGTGACAAAGGCATTGGTGCTGGATTCTTTCCCTTCATGCTGGAAGTCCAGACCAGAGCTGGGTTTCCTTGGAATTGAATTATGCATTTAATGGCCAAGCTGCCAAGAGCAGGCAGGTGGGTTTGTTTCTTGATTCTATTTCCTATCAATCTAAATCGATTCATATTTTCAAGAAATACTTCCAGAGTCAGTTTATCAACCAACTTCATCATTGCCTGGGGAAATTCAATGGATTTGAAGCTGGGACCAGCTCCACTTTGTATTCCAGGCAGAGCAGGAGGTTTGGGGTGTCTGTGCTCATACAGTGTATGGATACTGTGGGGATATGTGGATATACTGGATTTTTGTATTGAGGCTATACTGACCCTGCTGCTGGGACACTGCAGAGTGTCCCTGGCAGTGCCACAGCTCCTGTCACACTGCTCCCAGTGTCCCTGGCAGTGCCACAGCTCCTGTCACACTGCTCCCAGTGTCCCTGGCAGTGCCACAGCTCCTGTCACACTGCTCCCAGTGTCCCTGGCAGTGCCACAGCTCCTGTCACACTGACTGCTCCCACTGCCTCTGGAATCAGGTGCTGCACACTCATCTCAGGATCATTTCCCCAGCATTTTTCATGTGCCAGGAAGCAAAACCAGCCTGAACAATCCAGCTGCTGGGGAAGCTGCTCTGCCTTGTAAATCTAAAGGCACTCAGCCTCTCTTCCCTGTGCCCTTGAGTGCAGAGCAATCCCCATGTCATAAACAACAATCCCAGGCAATAATGGAATTATCTGTGGGATGCTTGGAGAGCACTCTGGAAATAGGGTCAGCAGTGCTTAGAGAGATGGGACTGGAGTTGGAGCAGAGGAGAGGTGGAATTGATTTCCTTTTCTTCTTGGGAGATAAGGAACAGAGAGGTCCCAAAGCTCTGGGAACTGTGGCTCTTTGCTTGCTGGGGAAGTGCCCAGTGCCCACTCCAGGGCTGCTCCCCAGGATCCTGCCCCTGTCCCAGGCTGTGTGGTGCTCCAGGAGGTTCACCTGGAGGTCTGGCTCTGTGACAGTCACTCCTGTGAGCTCTGGGAAATGTTCCTGTCCACCCCTGCCCTGGGCTGGGGCTGTGGGGTGGCTGCAGGGCAGCAGGAAGGGCACGGCCCAGCTCAGAGCTGCTCCTGAGTCCAGAGAGCCAATTCCAATGGCTCCAGGACCAGGCACTGTCTCCTTGCCCTTTCTCTTGGCCAGCAGCAGCCTCAGGATGAGTGTGACCCATGTGCAGGCTGTGGGAGGCAGCCATGGGGGTCCTGGGCAGAGGATGGTGCCTAAAATTCCCAAATGCTGCTGAGTCCTGATCCTGGCCCTGGCCCAGGGGGGACAGCCCAGGCTGATCCTGGGCACATAGGGACAGGGCATGGCTTCCTCACAGGGATGCAAGGAGATCAGGAATCATCTTTACAGGGATTAAGAAGCATTTTTAGGCCATCTGTACTGAAATAGTGACTCAGGAGTCGTGCTTCCTTTTTTTTTTTTTTTTTTTTTTTT
>WEIU01008663.1:43864-60902 GCA_013389925.1 Aegithalos caudatus
AGGGATGTGAGGGATGTGAGGGATGTGCAGGGGTGTGAGGGATGTGCAGGGATGTGAGGGATGTGAGGGATGCCCAGGATGCCTGGGATATCCAGGATGCCCAGGATGCCCAGGATACCCAGGATGCCCAGGATGCCCAGGATATCCAGGATGCCCAGGATGCCCAGGATACCCAGGATGCCCAGGATGCCCAGGATATCCAGGATGCCCAGGATGCCCGTGATGTCCGGGATGAGCGGGAGCTGCAGTGGGGGAGGCTCGGGGAGTTCAGCTCTGTGCTCCGTGCTGCTCTGTGGAAGGAGGATGCAGGAGAAGGCTGTTTGCTGATGGAGAGAGCTGTGAAAGGGAGATGGAGCTTTCTTTGGAAAACGCTGCAAATTTATTCCCTCCTCATTCAGCCTTTTAGCAGCGGTTCCTGGAGTTGTAAACAAAAGTCGTAGCATGAATCTGAAATTTATCTGTCTTGTAGTGCTAATCTCCTTTCAGTGCAGGCTGTTACTGCTTCTTCTTCTTCTTCTCCTTCTCCTTCTCCTTCTCCTTCTCCTTCTCCTTCTCCTTCTCCTTCTCCTTCTCCTTCTCCTTCTCCTTCTCCTTCTCCTTCTCCTTCTCCTTCTCCTTCTCCTTCTCCTTCTCCTTCTCCTTCTCCTTCTCCTTCTCCTTCTCCTTCTCCTTCTCCTTCTCCTTCTCCTTCTCCTTCTCCTTCTCCTTCTCCTTCTTCTTCTTCTTCTTTCCTTTTCTTTTCCCCCTTTTCCTTTCTTTTCTCTTTCCCCCTTTTTTCTTAATTTCTTTCTTTTTATTATTTTTCTATCTCTTTTTCTAAAACTTTCTCTTTATTTTTCTTCTTCTGTCTCATTTTCTTCTTCTTTTCTCCTTTTCCTTTCCATCAAGGCTGATGTTTTCCCCTGACCTTGCACATCCTGGGTTACAGAACTTGCAGGAAGCCTCACAGAATTCCTGGCTCTGGCTGCCCCCACCCTGGGGAGCAGAGCTGGGGAGGGCCCCGAGCCCATCTGGGGCAGGGGAGCTCGGGGGCTGCTCCCAGGGCATCTCCATGGTCAATAATCCATGGCTCCAGAAGGAGTCTGTGCTGGTGCTGTGGAATTCCCTGGATTTATGTTTGGAGCCCCTCTCCTTTCCCCAGAGGTTTTGTGTTGGACAGGTCACAGGAAGGGTCTCTGTGGTGGAGCCTCAGCCAAAGCCCCTCAGGATCCCACAGTTTGTGCCAGGGGACCAAAATCCCCTCTGGAATGGTGCTGCCCCCACTCCCAGCCCTGCAGGGTGACAGGGATTTGCAGTGGGGTGGCACAAAAAGCTGATTTTTATCCAGGGAGCAGAACTGAGCCATTGGCTTGGGCAGCCCCTCCCATCCTGGTGCTGCTGGTTGTAATTCCAGGGCTTGGGTGGGTGCCCAAAAAACCCTCAGGGGTCTCCTGGTGGAGATCCACAGAGCCAGGGATGCAGCAGGAGGGGAGGGCAGGGATTTGAGGAAAGGTTCCAAGCAGTGACTGACAGATGAAGCTCAGAACATGAGAAATTCACATGGAATCATCTGTAGGAACAGGAAATTATCTGTAAGAATTAACATAGAATCCTTTGTAAGAATTAACATGGAATCATTTGTAAGAATTAACATGGAATCACCACTAAAAATTACCATAGAATCACCTGTAAGAATTAACATGGAATCTACTGTAGAAATTAACATGAAGTAATTTGTAGGAATTAACTTGAAATCAACTGTAAGAAACTGAAATCACCTGTAGGAATTACCATGGACTCACCTGTAGGAATTCCATGGAATCACTTGTAGGAGTTACCATGGAATCACTTGTAGGAATTGCCATGGAATCTCCGTGTGTTTATGCCGACTGCTGCAGCATGCCCTGGAATATTTGGTAAAGGATACCAAGACTGAAATATTTGGAATAAAAATGTTCCCAGCTGGAAGAGCTCCCTGGAGGCTGAGGTTGCTGCTGCTGGAGGTGACTTGGTCACCAAAGCTGCCCAGAGCACACAGAGCTCCACTTCCCAATGCTGCAGTCATTCCTCACCTCTGGAACTTGCTTCTCATTGAGGCTGAATTCCCTCCTCATATCCATTTGTTCTTACACCAGGGGTGCTCCTCGCCTGAAATGGCTTTTCCCTGTCTCTGGAATGTCCCCTCCCTCTTTCTGTCCCCTCACAGCTGGAAATCAAATCCCTTCCCTGGCAGGGTGGGCAGGCCCTGGCACAGGGTGCCCAGAGCAGCTGTGGCTGCCCCTGGATCCCTGGCAGTGCCCAGGGCCAGGTTGGACATTGGGGCTTGGAGCAGCCTGGGACAGTGGGAGGTGTCCCTGCCATGGCAGGGGTGACACTGGGTGGGCTTTGAGGTCCTTCCAACCCAACCCATTCCAGGATTCCATGAGTTGAGTCCTGCCTTCCCCTCCCTGGCATTATTTTCTCTCCAACACCTTCCTCACTTCCCTCATTCCAAGCTCACCCCCCAGGCCAGACCTGGCCCTTTCCCAGACACTGAGAATGGGATTCCTCCTCCTGATTTACAGCTCGGACCCAGCACAGCCCCAGCCACCCTTCCCTGGTGCTGGTCTCCTGCAGGGAAATTTGCAGGGAAGAATGGAAGCTGCTACTTTGCAAATCCTTCTGACACCTGCAGGATCGCAGTGCTGCCTCCCCAGCCTGCTCTCAAGGAGTCCCAATCCTTAAAAAGCTTCCCTTAGAGGGTGGATCTGGGAGCAGCAGCCTGGAATTCTGTCCTGCATTTCCATGGGAATGGGGTTCCCAAAGGTTACCTGGAAGTGTTCAATGTGTTTGGGAGCAGCAGCATCAAAAATGTCTTCTCCACAAATCATTTTTTTTTCCCCTGAAAAAGGGAGAGACGAATAAAAATCTGCCAAATTCCACATCAAACAACCCCTCTGGGGACAGAGCAGGCTCAGCCCCGAATTCCAAGAGCTTTTCCAGGCTGAGGAGCACTGGATTGTTTGTGCCTTTGCCATCCCCGTGTTCCCCCGAGCCGCTGGAGCACCGCAGCCCTGTAAATCCTGCTGGTTATCCCCTTCCAGCAGCCCTGCTCCTGCCGGCTTTGGGAGGTGCTGAGAGGAGCCAGAGGCTGCAGCAGCTCCGGGGACACGGCCCCGGTGGGAGCTCCATCCCCGGCGGCTCCGGATCCCAAAAACCAAGGGAAATATTTTGACACTTCCCATTGGAATACATTGGGGGGAGGGGGAGGCGTTGCCATTAGATAAAAACGAGGTTATTTTGACACTTCGTTGCAATTTGCAGCAGGGAAAAAAAAAAAAAAANATAGCAATATGAATATGAATTAAAATGCTGACAGTTGAACACTTTCCAAGCTATGTACACCACACTCCTTTCCAAAAAAAAAAAACCAAAAAAACCCACCCAAAAAAACCCAAAGAGTGAGAACAGCAGATGGAGGGCTGGAAATTTCCATTTTTTTAGCCGTAGTAGTTCCAAGCCTCACTCCCTGGTTCACTCAAGGACGAGCTGTTTGCAGCTTTCAGATGGTTCCCTCCGTGCTCGGGGGCCCAAAGGTGCTCTTAGGGACTGCGATGGTTTGGGGCGCTGTTATCTCGGCCCTTATCGCACTAATGACAGCATCCCTGCGGGACTGGCCGTGATCCCTGAGCTCTGGCCGGGCTGCCTGCGGGGTAATCCCGCTTTTAGGGGGGGATTTACACCCCGAAGCACCCGAGGGCAGCCAGGGGATGTGGTGAAATGAATTCTCCAAGGATTAGTTGTTCCTCTTTCTCCAGGAAACACCACAAAATCCCGATGGCTGCCCAGGGAAATCACGGGAATAAACCCGAGAGGGAGATGAGCAGGGAGGTCAGGCAGAAGCAGGGAGAGGGTTGGCAGGGATGAGCTGGAGCAGGAGCAGCGGGAGGGGGGGATGAGGATGGATTTGGGGGAGTTAAGGAACTGAGCGTCAGGGCCGGCTCTGGCAGCGCTGTTTGTGCCCTTCAGAAAGGTAATGAAGAATCCTTCTTTTCCCTGGCCCTTCCCTCCTTCTCCCGGAGGAGCTGGGGGTGATTGGACATGTGCTCGGTAATCGGGAAGCTGTAAAGTGCAGCTGTTCAATGGGAGGAGAGAGAGGGAATGAATTAAAAGCAAACACATCTCCCCCCTTTCCCTGCACAGCTCTGGAATGCTCAAACAACTCTGGGAAGGGAATGCTGTGCTCATGGAACAGAAATCTTCACACCCAGGGAGAAACATCAGGATAAACTTTTGAGGGAAATCTTTTAGACCCGGCTCTGCTCATCCTGCCTCAGCCCCTCCTGCCCCAAACCCTGACTGATTTGTTCCTTTCTCCTTGATGGACTTTCATCCTTCCAACTCTTCCCAGTCTTAGATCATCTGGGAATTTAATTCATGTTGTGGCTTCTGCTTCTGTGAGGTCATTAACAAAGGTGTTAATCAGGTGGCCAGGGTTGGATGGGTTGGAGCAGCCTGGGATAGTGGAACAAGATGGACCTTGGTCCCTTCCAACCCAAATCATTCCAGGACTCTCTGATTCCATGGGGAAGGATGAACTTCTGTTCTCGATTTTTCCTGGGACCTCTTCTTTTATCCTTTTTATCCTCTAATACAGTTCTGTGTCATCTGCCCACATTTGGGAGTGAATGAAGACACTGCTATGGGAAAGATTAATAAATATTGGGATTTCTCACCCCCAGGGAAGGGAAATCCACGTGCTTGGTTTTCCCTGCTGCCATCCAGGCTGGGCAGGGGGAGAGGGCAGCTCCTGGGGCAGCAGCACCTCAGCACCCTCCCCCTTGTGGTCCTCAAGGACAGAACAGGGCTCTGCTTTTCTGGCTCAGGGCAAAGCACCCCTGTGGAGAGGCTGGAATGGGAAAGATCCCAAAGGTTCTGCCAAGCCCCAGCACTGTCTGTGGAGAGACTGACTCCATGGACCACATCCCCCCGCAGCTCTGAGCCAGGAGCATCTGTTGCCATGGAGACTTGGTGGGGAAAGTCATCTGGGGAAAGTGCTGCTGTATTTTTAGCTTTGGGTAATGAAATGTAACAGCTGGAGAGGAAGGTGAGGGGCAGCCAGGGGCCACAGGGCCCTGGAGCGGGGTTTGGGAGCAGGGCTGGGTTCAGGGAGGGTGCTCAGGATGGGCAGCACCTGCAGGAGCCTGGGAATAACCCCTGGAAGAGAAGGGGGTGAGGAGGAGCTGTTCCATGGCGAGATAGAGCAGGTCACACTGCTCCCTGTACAGTATGTTCAGCCTATAAATAGCTCACATCTACCTCTGCACAAGTGGTATTTATAGAGAGGGGAGGGGAAAAGGCTCTGTTTGGTGATGGGAGGGCATTTGGGAAGGATGTGCCAGGCTTGCCAAAAGTTCAGGTCTTGGAGAGGAACAGAAAGCCCCAAATGTGTGGGGGTTCTGCTGTGCTCAAGGCTCACAGGTTGGGTGCTGTTAATGCAGCTTTTGGGATGGGTGTGCCTGCAGAGGGCCCTCAGCTGGGACTGCTGTGTGGATATTCCACAGCAGAGCCCTGCACAGGTGTCCTTTATCCCTGGCATTTACCCCTGCCATTTGGATCAGTCTCACTCACATGTAAACTTCTCCAGATTCATGTTTTACTTCCTGAAATCCTCTCCTGGCTCCCTGCAATCAATCTCACTCTTCTGCCTTCAGCTGTCAGAAGTTTGTTTTTCCCCATTAATTGATTTGGGTGTAATATTTACTGCACTGAGCTCTCAGGGCTGCACATGAAAGGAGATTTCCCTGCTGCTGGCAGAGTCTGATGGGATTCAGCGATTCATTCCTGCTCCAAAGGCTCCTGGAATTAGGAGCCAAAGCTTTGAGCACCTTTCCCTCGCAGCAGCCTGGGCTGGCAGGGACACAAAGGGAATTCAGCTTCAGGAAATCACAGCTGATGCAAACCCAAGCCCAGAGCAGGGAGATCAGGGATGGGGCCCAACATTCCTTGGAATGAATGGGCCCTTCCCTCTCTGCATCCCCAGGCTCTTGGGCTGGATCAAAACTGATCCCAGCCCGTGGAGATAAACACAGCTGGGGGTAGCAGCAGGCTGGGAAGTGGCAAGGGAATGGAAGGGAAGGGAATCACCCAGGCAGGAAATAGCCCATGGAAATGGGAACAGGAGCAGGGTCCTGCCCATGGAGATGGGAGCAGGGTCCTGGCCCTGGAGATGGGAACAGTGTCCTGCCCATGGAGATGGGAGCAGGGTCCTGCCCCTGGAGATGGGAGTAGTCTGGTGGGGGCAGGGGAGGGGCTGAACCTGGGTGAGGTGGTTTAGGAGCAGATTTTGAATTGTAAAGCTTTAAATAAAGCTTAGCAAAGACCACCAGAACTATTCCTTGGTGGGCTCTGATGCTCCTGCCTTTCTCCCAGGAACATTCAAAGGTTTCCTGCATCCCCTGACTCCTGGAAACAGGAGGGGGTGGCTCTGGCAGCCCATGGAGGACTGGGAATATTTTCCTTAAAGCCTGAACTACTCCAGGCAGGCCAAACATCTCCCATCCTCCAGTTCCTGATGGAGAATGGAGAAGTTTTTAATTAGTTTGGGATTATTTTCCTAAAAAAACTTGCTGAGTTTTGCCTCCTGCTTCTCCAGTGAAATGCTTCAAATGAAGGTGAAACTCCTCTGAGCAGTTGCAGGGGCCCTGGGGTGTTCCCTACATCCCCATTCCCAGAGGGAGATGATGGAGCAGCCCTGATTCCCTCTACAAGCACAGGGCAAAGGCTGCTTCACCAAAACTGAGGGACTGGGACCTTTTTCCCTCCTCACCCCCAGCCTTTCAAGTGAAACAGGCTCCCAGCTGCTGGGAGGTTAAAATTTCTCTGGCATTTGCAACAGGCAGGTCTGGGAAGTTTGGGGCTGTGAGTTTGAGGGGCTGTGAGAAGAGATATTGAGGTGGTGGATTATGGAATCATGGAATTCCTGACTGGAAGGGACCCCCAGGGATCATCCAGTGCAGCTCCCAGCCCTGCCCAGAAACCCCAACAACCCCACCCTGGGCATCCCTGGGAGCTCCTGGAGCTGTGGCAGCCTCAGGCTGTGCCCAATCCCTGGGGAGCCTGGGCAGTGCCAGCACCCTCTGGGGGAAGAACCTTTCCCAAAATCCAACCTGACCCTCCCTGGCCCAGCTCCAGCCCTTCCCTGTCTCACACAGCAGAGATCAGAGCTGCCCCTCAGTGTCTCCCCTCACACAAGTGGGGAGGGGCTGCCATGGGCTGGAGCAGTTAAAAGTTAAAAAACAAACCAAAGTCAGATATCAGGAGCTGAGCCAGGCTGAGGACGATTGATGGAAGTGATTCCTTATGTTCCATCAGTATTTTTATTGATCTGAGGCTGTTTAGTGCTGTAAAAACATTGTAAATTAGAGAGAAGCTGTGAGAAGGATCTAGAGACAGAAATCACCCAGGGTGACAGCAACAGGATGAGAGGAAATCTCAAGTTGTGCCAGCAGGGGTTCAGGCTGGATATTGGGAATTATTTCTTCACCAAAAGGGTGGCACAGGGTGGAGTCCCTGGAGGGGCTGACAGCCCTGGGGATGTGGCAGCTGGGGACATGGGCCAGTGGTGGCCCTGGCAGGGCTGGGTTAAGTTCCTGCACTCAATCTCCGAGGGCTTTTCCAGCTTTCCCAATGGTTCTGTGTCTCTGATCCTGGGATATCCCATGTGCACAGGAACTGTGGGACTGCACAGAGGTTCAAGGGTGTGCATCAACATATCCTGACCATCCTGCCCCAGGATGATCAAATATTCAGAATTAATGCTGGAAAAGGCAACAGCTGCTGCTATGCCCAGCATCCATGGAGTTCTCCTCCATAGCAGCTCCTCTCTCAAGTTTTTGGGATGTCGTCACTGAAGCCTGTGGTGATGGGGAGTTATAAAAGCAAGTCCTTTATTGCATGGCTGAATCAGGCCCATGAAGGCAGAGTTACAGTCCAAGGCAGCAGGGAGAAAGCCTCTAACAGAGTCTCTAAGTCCCAAGCAGAAGCAGCACCCACAGCCTGTACTTTATCAGTAGCAGTCACAGCAGCAGCTGCATTTGTGATGTTTCCTGAGTCCTCTGTGTGTGTGTTCTCACAGTAGTGCATTTTTATTCTATTTTTAGCCAATTAGGTACTTACATGAATTTTCTTACAGTAGCGTTGGACCTGTCCTAAGCCAAAATTGATGTGCAAAGGCAAACANAGTCCAAGGCAGCAGGGAGAAAGCCTCTAACAGAGTCTCTAAGTCCCAAGCAGAAGCAGCACCCACAGCCTGTACTTTATCAGTAGCAGTCACAGCAGCAGCTGCATTTGTGATGTTTCCTGAGTCCTCTGTGTGTGTGTTCTCACAGTAGTGCATTTTTATTCTATTTTTAGCCAATTAGGTACTTACATGAATTTTCTTACAGTAGCGTTGGACCTGTCCTAAGCCAAAATTGATGTGCAAAGGCAAACACAAATTCTTGCACAAATCCCACGTGCACAGCTCTATCTGTTCTATCTAGCAGGGCTACATTATTTGTGTTATGACTAGAATTTAACTAACTTTGCAAAAGGCAATTTTACTCAAGCTTTAAACTAGGATTTAGGGCTTCTCTTACCAACTAATACAGGCACTTAAAATCCTCTATTTATTTAAAACTAAACTTGCACTTCTACCTCATGTCTGTGAGTGGATTTATGTGTTTTAGATTTTCTGAAGGTTCTAATTCAATCCTCACATTTCTGGGC
This sequence comes from Aegithalos caudatus, assembly GCA_013389925.1. NCBI lineage: Eukaryota > Metazoa > Chordata > Aves > Passeriformes > Aegithalidae > Aegithalos > Aegithalos caudatus. The sequence goes on from WEIU01008663.1 coordinate 52,592, forward strand.
ACTCCTGGGCCTGTGTTCGTGTCATTGTTGGACAGAAATAAAGATGCCTGACTCCAAAGGCAGAAGAACATCAGAAGGCGTAATTTTACAATTTGTTCACTCCTTTTATAACACTCTGTGCTAAAAGGCACATTATTGGTCCATTGTAGCCCTGGTTTTCATGTCTGAGGGGTTTTGGTTTTCTAAATTCTCTTCCCAGGGAAAGTTCTGTACACAATGGGAATGTTTTTCTAACATTCCCTATGTTATCCATTCCTTCTCACAGGAGGGACTTCTGCTGGATGTCCCTCTGGTTTGACCAATGTCATTGAAGAGGTTTGCCTTTGTTCCACCAATCAGATTGGTCTGTGTAAAACAGTATATAAGGGAGATGCAGCCCTAAATAAATAGAGTCTAAAAAGAGTCATTTTTCAGCCTTCTGAGCTCAGTCTGTGTGGTTGTGGTACAAAACAGCATCAGTCCATAGGGCTGACACCTCTCTGGTTCCACTGGTCAAGCTTAGAGGCACAGCTGTACAGCACTGTTTTGAGAAAAAGCAATTGTTTACAAGATTTTTTTCCCAAGAGGAATCCTCCCGAGGACTCTCCCTTGGGAACACTCAGCGAGCAGGCTAAAATGTCCCAGATTCACAAAACCCAGGCCCACATGTCCATCCCCTAACACTCCTCCTTTGTGCCTTGCCCCACAGAGATCCGCGAGGCGTTCCGGGTGCTGGACCGGGACGGGAATGGCTTCATCTCCAAGCAGGAGCTGGGCATGGCCATGCGCTCCCTGGGCTACATGCCCAGCGAGGTGGAGCTGGCCATCATCATGCAGCGCCTGGACATGGATGGTGAGTCCTCACGGGGCTCTGCTCTCTCTCCTGGGGGTCCACGGGGGCTTTCCCAGGGCTTGGCACCGCTTGGATCCGGATCCAGCGGCTCCTGGGCACCAGGGGAAGGGTGGGGAGGGAGCTGGGGATCACAGCTTTGCCCACACAAAAGGGAAGGGCAAGGTGAGGCTGAAGCTGCTCTGGGCAGTCCTGGGGATTGGGCAGTCCAGGGAAGGGGGATGGATCATCCCTTGTGGGACACAGCTGGGTGGAGACAGAGCAGCTCCAGCAAAGTTCACAAATCCCAACAATCCCAGCCTGGGCATCCCTGGGAGCTCCTGGAGCTGTGGCAGCCTCAGGCTGTGCCCATTCCCTGGGGAGCCTGGGCAGTGCCAGCACCCTCTGGGGGAAGAACCTTTCCCAAAATCCAACCTGACCCTGCCCTGGCACAGCTCCAGCCCTTCCCTGGGTCCTGTCCCTGTCACAGGGAGCAGAAATGGGAGCTGTCCCTCAGGGACCCCCAAGTGTCCCTCACACAGTGGAGAGGGGCTGTCCCGGCCTGGAGGGGGACATTCCACAGGTGAAAAACAAACCGAAGTCAGATGTCAGAACTGAGCCAGGCTGAAGGTGATGGAGGCAATTCCTTTGAAGCCATCACCATCATGGAATATCCTGAGCTGGAAGGGACCCCCAGGATCAAGCAGTCCAGCTCCTGGACCAGCCCAGACACCCCAACAATCCCACCCTGCACAAATCATCTTTGCCAGGCTCTCTGCACCTTTCCCCGTGCATTCCTGGGCAGCCCCTGGCCGGTGACACTTCCCGGGAGAGGAGCAGGATTCCCACCCGGCAGAGCTGCCCAGCCCCCGGCCGCTCCCCGCAGGCCGGAGCTGCTGTGCTGGGAGCTCCTCTAACGAGGTGTTGATTGCTCTGCAGGGAGAAGTTTGGAGGGGTGGAATCATTCCCAGCCAAGTCCTGCTGGGAGAGCTCATCAAACAATTACTGAGGGAATAAAAGCAACAGAACCCCCATTAGTGAGGAGAGGGAGATGCAGGATCAGGATGCCGGAGCCAGGGAGGAATTTTAGTTGCTGAGGAGCTCGCTTAGAGCTGAGCACAAGGAGCAATTCCTCTAAAATGTCCTTGGCAAGGCAGGAGGGGAGAGCTCCCTGCTGCCAGGAGCGTGCAGGGATGCTGGGGTGCAGATGCAGCCTTGTCCCGGGGTCGTGACACGGGGAAACACCGAAATCCTGCCAGAGCAGGGGCTGAGGCTGGAGGGATCCAGGAGAGCCAGGGGATGCTGGAACCCTGGGGGAGATTGGAGAGCAGGTCCCGGGGAGATGGGGCAGTGGAACTCTCCTGCCCTCTGGGGGTTCCCGATGTCCCCGGGGCTGTTGTCACCAGGGCAGGGCTGTCACCCTGCCGAGGGTGAGAAAGGGCCTCAAAACCTGGCACGGAGAGGAGATCCCGTGTGGGAATGAGCTCATTCCGTAAAGAAAAGGGGGAAAAAGGAGTCCATCGCTTTTTAAAGTGTTTTGTCCAGAAGTTGCTGTTTGCCCCCTGCCCTGCTGTGCTGGCCTTTCCTGGCAGAGAGGGACTTGGGCTCAGGTTTGGCAAAGCCAGGCTTTGTGTGCTGCCAGCTCCTCGGGTCTTTTCCCGAAATTCTGAGATTTTTTGGAAAAAGCGTGCTGGGACTTGGCTCCCGGTTCTGATTCATCTCCAGTCCTTCCCCGGCTCTGGCAGGCTTTGGCACCGTGCTGTGCAGACTGCTGGTGTGGAGGGACCTGAGGTGGGGAGTGCAGTTAAAGCTGCAATGATGGAAGTGCTAAATTCCTGCTGAGGCTTTCCAGGGAGCTCTGGGTGCTTTCTGCAGGGATGGGAGCTGCTCCTCCTGTTGCACATCCCACCAGCTCTGAACTGGTTGTACTGGGGCAGGGTTGGAGCAGGGGTTGGGGGCTCAGGGACCTCTGGGGGGGCCATGGATTTAAAAAAATAGGGAATGGGAAATTCCTGAGGCACTGAGCAAAGAGGAGAACATTCTGTGAAAGATTTACCTTGCCTGCAAATTGAGTTTAGTGCTGTACAGCTGGAATTTATATTATCAGGGCTACTTTCTCTCCAATGGATTCTTCACCTTTTCCTGGGATTTGAACTATAGAGTGAGAACCAGCAACAGCTCCTGCTTCCTCTCCCACTGGGAAAGGACTGAGGAGCAGGGCAGGAATGCTGGGTGTGCCCAGTGCTCCCAGGAGCAGCATGAGCACCTTCCCAGAGATTCCTGGGGAGGGTTGCTGAGTTTTTCCAGGTTTTGATCAGCATTAGATGGGTTGGAAGCTCGGATGGATGGATGGATGGATGGATGGATGGATGGAAGGTCACACTCAGGGAGGAGTCTCCAGTGGCCAGGAGAGACAAGGGGGAGGTGAAATCCTCTGCACATCCCTGGCCCATGCCATGAGTTATGGTGTGCTGGCAGGTGGAGCAGCCAGACATCCATTCCTTCCTTCCCATCCAAGCTGCTGCCAGGGCCTGGAGATGAGGTAAGAAAATTGGCAGGGCTTGGGATTTAACCTGAGCCAGCCTGAGCAGCCCCAACATCCAGAGTTCATCAGCAAATTCCAGAGTGGCAGAGGGACTGCATCAGCCTCAGCCAAGTTCACTGAGGGCAGGAAAAATCCAGGAGCTGGAGCTGGGCTGGGCTGAACTGGGCTAAACTGAGCTGGGCTGGGCTGAACTGGGCTAAGCTGAGCTGGGCTGGGCTGGGCTGGGCTGGGCTGAACTGGGCTAAACTGAGCTGGGCTGGGCTGGGCTGGGCAGGGCTGGGCTGGATTTCCCTTTTTTCTGTAGGAATGGGGGTGGAAGGAGCAGGATTGCCAGGCTGGACAGGGGCACCTCAGAGGAGCATTAGCAGGGTGCTGGGGCTGAGCATAAAGTGACCTGAGAGCAGCACTTCACACTGGGTGTCACCTCCTGCACCAGGGAGGGACACAGGGAATGGCACAGGACATGACACAGGGAATGGCACAGGACATGACACAGGGAATGACACAGGACATGACACAGGGACAGCTGCTCCCAGGGCCACCACGTGCAGCTGCTCAGTGACACTCTCAGAACTCCCACTGGAGCAGGAAGGAAGGGATGCTCCAGAATTCATTCATAATCCATCACTTTTGGGGTTAGGGAGAGAACTCTGCTGGAACTTGAGCAAAACCAGCCCTGGCACAGCTGGGATCTGGGCCAGGAGCCCTTCACAGGTGTCACGGGTGTCACCTCTGGTGCCTCCAAGGCTGCTGAGGGCTGCCAGCACCTCCCTGCACTGGGACATGTCACCAGCCTTCCTGCACAGGGGACAGGCAGCACTGGGACATGTCACCAGCCACCAGCCTGGCACTGCCAGGGTGCCCAGGAATGCTGGGAGTGGCTCTGCCCTGATTTCCTGGGAATGTCCCATTGCTGCCCCCCTTCCCTGGAGGCAGGAGCACAGCAGGGCTGGGATCCCCTGTATCCCTACAAATCCCTTCTCCAGCTGCTCTTCCAGAGCTTTGCTGGGAGCTTGGACAGCGCTGCCAGGCCTGGGTGGAGTTGCTGGGGTGTCTGGGCAGGAGTTGGGTTCCCTGATCCCTGTGGGTCCCTCCCAACTCCAGGTATTCCATGATTCTGCCAGGGGTGCTTCACCCAGGTGAAGAAATGCAGCTGCCAGGGGGAAAATCTTACAGTTGGCATAAAAACCCCTCAGTGATGGAAAAAAAATGGGAATCTCCTTGAAATATTTTGAGGTCTCTAGAGAAATCCTATTAAATCCTCAGCACTCTCATTTGTGAACTCCAGGAGATGTTGTGGCACTGCTGGGATGGGAAGTGCCAGGACAGGACAGAAAGAAAAGGGATTTGCTGGGCAAAAATGGAAGGGAGGGGAGGGCTGGGGGTTCTGAGATTCCCATTATCCCAAAGCTTTGTTTGGGAGTGTAGGACTGTTCCCACAGAGGTTGGTGGTGGACCTGGGCACTCCTCTGGGGGCTGTGCCTCGTAAGGAGCCAATATTTTGGTCTGGAAATACTCCCAGAGGTCAAATCTGACCTTTATCCCATGGATTTCCCTAATTTTCAGCCATAATTCTGCATTTCAAGGACACAAATGAGAGGAGCCCATGCTGCTCTCTGCAGTCTGGGGAATGACCTGGAATGTTCTGCCAGCACAGGAAAAGGGAAATATTGTATACATTTCTGTGCTGGAAAAAGGAATTATTTGTAAATTCTTCCAGTTGGCAGCAATGCTGATAAAAGCACTGGGAAATGGCACATGGAATGTGTGGCCTTATCTGGGATTCCTCCTCTTTAAGCAGGATTTGCCATAAAAGAGATAAATGTGTGACTTAAGTGTCACAAATTGTTTCGTTGGGATTTTTATCTGAGGAATAAAATGAGCACTTGATGCACTAATTAGAGGAGCAGCTGGAAAAATAACTCCAGGCTACCACAAGAGGGGGGAAAATCCACCCCTGAATGTCAAATTATTTATTGGGATGAGAACAGGGAGCATTTTGATGAGGCAAAAGTTGAGTTGGCTTCACCAGGGACCTGCCTGGAACCCCTGGGACATTCTGGGATGGTGGCATCCTTGGGAGCAATGCAAAATGGGGGAGGAATCTCCACTTTAAATTCTGGGAGAGTCATGGAATCATTGAGGTTGGAAAAGCTCCCTAAGACCATGGAGTCCAAGCACCCCCAGCAGTGCCAAGGCCAGCACTGCCCCTTGTCCCCAAGTGCCACATCCCCAGGGCTGCTGAGCCCCTCCAGGAGTGGGGACTCCACCCCTGCCCTGGGCAGGATCAATGCCTGATCAGCCTTTCCATGGAGACATTTTCCCAATATCCAACCTAAACTTTCCCTGGCTGTTTCCAGAACAACCTGAGGCTGCCCTGGATGTTCAAACCCAGGCAGGAGTGGCACTGGGTGCTGTGGCTTGGTGGCCACAGGTGGGACCTGATGACCTTGGAGGTCTTTCCAACCTCAGTGATCCCAGGACTCTTCCAGAACTTCAAACTAAGATTTCCCCCCCAGTTTTTCATTGCTCCTGAGGATGTCACCTCTCCAATTTTGCCACCGCAGGTGACACATCCCAGAATGTCCCAGATTCTCTCTGGAAAGGGGAAAAGTGCCAGTGCCATCCATGGCTGAGTGGTGTCCCAGCTCATCGTGTCCCTCCAAGCTGTGGGAATTCCTGGCTCTTTCCTGCTCCAAGGTCAGGGTGAATAAAACTCAGGAGATGTTGTTTTTGAAGTCTCACTCTGAAATTTATTATCTTTATCTATTACAAACTCATGAGATGTGAGCTCTCTCTAACAAGTCCAGGGTGCCTGTTCAAGGCTATTTAAGTCCCAATTGTCCAATAAACTGTTGACATCTCTATTATTTATGTTTCTAATCTAATTACAATCACCTGAAACCCGCAATGTGAACCTCTTTCACCCAATTACAGAAAACCACACAGATTTGTGAAGAAGGAAGAAGAAGGTGCAAAAAGACAATTGATCCACACCCCAAACTCTCCATCTTTGCTCCCATATATCACCACACACTAAAATCCCAAATCTGAGTTTTCCACCCTGTGAGATCACACAATCCCATCCAAACTACATCCCATGATCCCAGTGCTGTCACTCATTTTTGGAAGGCTGTTTGAAGGCCCCAGGGTGAAGGCAGTGCTTCCCTCAAGTCTGTGCCTGTCAGCACAGAGAGCCCAAAACTCCCAGCACCCAGAGTTCCCACACAAGGCACCCTCCAGGTCACTGTGCTGCTGCCATGAGTTCCCAGGGATGTGGCTGGGGTTTGCCTGCACTGGCTCCTGCTGAGGGGGGGACACCAGGGCTGGGCACAGGCTGGGAATGCTCACAGGACACNCTCTTCCAGAACTTCAAACTAAGATTTCCCCCCCAGTTTTTCATTGCTCCTGAGGATGTCACCTCTCCAATTTTGCCACCGCAGGTGACACATCCCAGAATGTCCCAGATTCTCTCTGGAAAGGGGAAAAGTGCCAGTGCCATCCATGGCTGAGTGGTGTCCCAGCTCACCGTGTCCCTCCAAGCTGTGGGAATTCCTGGCTCTTTCCTGCTCCAAGGTCAGGGTGAATAAAACTCAGGAGATGTTGTTTTTGAAGTCTCACTCTGAAATTTATTATCTTTATCTATTACAAACTCATGAGATGTGAGCTCTCTCTAACAAGTCCATGGTGCCTGTTCAAGGCTATTTAAGTCCCAATTGTCCAATAAACTGTTGACATCTCTATTATTTATGTTTCTAATCTAATTACAATCACCTGAAACCCGCAATGTGAACCTCTTTCACCCAATTACAGAAAACCACACAGATTTGTGAAGAAGGAAGAAGAAGGTGCAAAAAGACAATTGATCCACACCCCAAACTCTCCATCTTTGCTCCCATATATCACCACACACTAAAATCCCAAATCTGAGTTTTCCACCCTGTGAGATCACACAATCCCATCCAAACTACATCCCATGATCCCAGTGCTGTCACTCATTTTTGGAAGGCTGTTTGAAGGCCCCAGGGTGAAGGCAGTGCTTCCCTCAAGTCTGTGCCTGTCAGCACAGAGAGCCCAAAACTCCCAGCACCCAGAGTTCCCACACAAGGCACCCTCCAGGTCACTGTGCTGCTGCCATGAGTTCCCAGGGATGTGGCTGGGGTTTGCCTGCACTGGCTCCTGCTGAGGGGGGGACACCAGGGCTGGGCACAGGCTGGGAATGCTCACAGGACACCTGGAGACACAGCACATCTCTCCTTCACTAGGGAAGTGTTCAGCTTTCCCCTGGGGCAGGCAGAAGGCAAATTCCTTATCCTTAGCATGGAGAAATCCCAGGATGGCAGGATCACCAAGGCTGGGCAAATCCCAGGATCATTAAGGTTGGAAAAGGCTTCCAGGGTCATCCTGTCCAACCTTTGATCAATGCAATGTTGGCTTCTGTCCACAAGCTCAGCTTGAGCTGCCCTGCGTGGGACAATGGTGACATTCCCAAGCTGGAAACATTTTCTCTCCTGCTTGTCTCTCCCACTTTTCTTCTTTGGGTTTTCCTGAGGGTTTTTATGGCTGTGGATGTTCCCTGTGTTTCAGCATGAAAAGAGATGAAATATAAAATATATAAAAAAAAAAATGATACTACAATATAAACATTAATATTATAATCAGTAATACTTATATTATTATTATATTATATATACACAGATAAATATAAAGTATTTCATTTTATATCTCAATATAAAATGTTTCAGTATAAAACAGCCCAGGCTGCTGGAGAGGGACCAGGAACCATTTCTGGGTTAAAATCAGAGTTCATAGGAGTCAGAGAATCCCAGAATCCCAGGTTTGGACTGGAAATAATCTTAAAAATCATCTCACCCCATCCCCTGCCATGGGCAAGGACCTTCCACTCTCCCAGGTTGCTCCAAGCCCTGTCCAGCCTGGCCTTGGGCACTGCCAGGGCT
>WEIU01008663.1:67569-81125 GCA_013389925.1 Aegithalos caudatus
CCTCTTACTTCCCTTTTCCCCCCTCTCATTTCCCTTTCCCCCCTCTCATTTCCCTTTCCCCCCCTCATTTCCAGGCATGTTTTCCCCCTCCACTTCCCCTCTCCAGCTCTGCCTTTCTCCAGCCCAGTGAAGATTTAATTCCACCCTCCAAGGCAGTGGCTCCAGCAGGAGATTTGGAGAGACAGGACTGAGGGAGGGGCTGCCCCATGGAAATGGGGCCGGGATGGGGTCACCCCCTGCTCCTCTGAGCACTCCCCTGTTCCCTCAGAGCACGGAAGCTCCTAGGAGCTGCTGCTGCTGCCTGGGATGAGGATTTGGAGCCCTGCTCTCCCTGCCTGGCGTTTCCAGCCTGGGCAGGCTCCTGAGGGTGGATCCTGTGGGATCAGGGGAAGGTGGGATGGGGCTCGGGGGTGGTTTGGGTGCAGCTGGGGGTGTTTGGGGTGGTGCTGCCCTGACAAGGCTCTGGCTCTGTGGTTCCTGCTGCACATCCTCCAGCAGATCCTTCCCTGCTCCCCATAGTGAGAAGGGCTGAGGGAAATGAAATCCTTTGTCTGGAGCTCAAAGCTCAGGGAGAGGGTGGGAATTTTCTGTGCTCAGCTCTTACAGAGCAGTGCAGAACCAGCAGGAGCAGCTGATGGCACCTGGGACCTCTCGGTCCTGGGGATGTGGGATCAGAACCTGGAGGAGAATTGGTGTTGAAGGGAAGTGGCTTAGGAGAGTAAATCCCCTTTCCAAAGAGCTGGAGGCTCTTTCATCTCCCCTGAGATTGTGTCCAACCCAAAGTCTGCTCCCTGGAGGGCAATGGTGCTTTCCCACTCCCCTCCAGATGTTCAGTCATTAATGATTTTCTTTCTCCTATGTCCCTTTTCCTCTGCACAGCTCCTGCCAGGAGGGGACAGCCGGGGGGGTCGGGCTGTGCTCCCAGGGAACAGGGACAGGAGGAGAGGGAACGGCCTCAGGCTGGGCCAGGGCAGGCTCAGGGTGGATTTGGGGAACAATTCTTCACTGGGAGTGGTCAGGCATCCCTGGAAGTGTTCAAAAGCTCTGTGGATGTGGCTCTTGGGGACAGGGGTCTGTGGTGGCCTTGGCAGTGCTGGGGGAAGGTTGGACTCGATGATCCTGGAGCTCAGTTCCCAGCTCAATGATTCCATGACTCTCTGATCCCACAGGTTGGTTTAGGATACACAATGACCATTTTGCAGAGGTGTAGACACCCCTTCCTCAAGTCAGTCAGGTCCCAAACAAATCTCCCTGGGCTGCAGGGTCTGGGAAAACTCTTGGATTCCCAGCTCCACTCTGCTCCTTGCTGCTGCTCCATCACCTTTGGTGCACTTGGAATCAAAGAGCCACAGAACGGTTTGGGATAGAAGGGACCCTAAAGATGATCCAGTGCCAACCCTGCCATCCCCACACTTGGTATAAGTGTGTTGGATGTGCCAGGGATCCCAGGATTCCCTGCTGGAGCTCTGGGGGCAGCCAAACAGAGCTCACACATGGCAAATGTTGATGCTGGGGCTCCTCAAGCTGGAATTATCCCCAGGGTCTCTCTGCACCACACGAAGGAGCAGTGAGGGGAGCTTTGGAGAGTCTCTGCTGGCCACACGGGGTCTGTGGCACTGGAAAGGTTCCCAGAGAACCCAGAGGTGTTGCCTGGTGCCTTCAGCCTCCTCTTCCCATGATGGGACAACGAGCCAGGCTCCCACTGCTGCCAGTCCTTCTTATTGCCACAATTCCCTGGTTTCTGCCAGGACTGAGAATCCTTCAGGGAGCAAACCTCTGTGGACACCTGGAAGCTCTTCTCACGCAGCTGGGGATGATGATCTGATCTGATTTGGCTCTGCTGGGGTGGCCAGAGAGGTTCTGAGTCACTGCCTGAGTCACGGGGCTCAGCCACCAGCGCTGTGCCCGGGTGACTGGGTGACATTAATGAAGGGATTAACACGGAGCTTCCCGGGGGAGGGGAGCGTGAGGGCACGGCTGGAGAAATCAAGGAGTGCTCTGGGTGGGTTTGAACCAGTGCTTAAGCTCAGCTCTGGTGTCCTGCTGATGCCCACACAGGCAGTGAGACATCCCTTGGCTGCTGAGTGGAACTCAGGGATGGGGTGGAATCCTGCCTGGAGCCCCTCTTTCCTCATCCCTTTGCCACCTGCCAGGCTGCCCTGTCCCAGAGCCCCTCACCACCATTCCCAAGGGTTCCCTGTTCTATCAGCTCCTCACCACCATTCCCAAGGGTTCCCTGTCCCAGCAGGCCCTTATCACCATTCCCAAGGATTCCCAAGAGTCCCAGCAACCCCTCACCACCATTCCCAAGGGTTTCCTGTTCTATCAGCCCCTCACCAGCATTCCCAAGGTTCCTCTGCCCCAGCAGACCCCACCATACCCCTAGGTTTCCTTGCCCTCCCAGTTTGTAACCAAGCCCTGGGAAGCTGTGTGCCTTGGAACCATGGAATCATTAAGCTGGAAACGAGCTCTGAAATCCTCAGGTGCAGCCATTAACCCATCATTGCCCGGTCCCCACAGAGCCATTTCCCTTCCTCAGTCAGGGACCTCAGACTGGGTTTATAAATCTGCATTTGTGCCTGGGATCAGGGAGAGGAGGGAGCTGTCCCGGGGCAGGGAGCACATGGCACAGCTCCATCGGCTGAGCTGTTCCTGCCTGTGCCCCTTGGCCTTCCCAGGGGCTCTCCTGTGGGATGGGCTCTGCTCAGCCCTCAGCAGGAGCTCGGGGCCACAGGAGGGGAGGATGTGGCCAGCACCCGACTCACAGGGGTCCTGTGAGCCCTGCTGGGATCAGGGATTGCAGGATGGCTCCTGGAGAGGAGCAAGGCAGGTGAGAGGGAGCAGACAGCACACGAGCTCCTGCCCTTTTCCTCCTTTCTCCCCATCCTTAAACCAACTCTGAGTTAATTTGTGGCTAATCCACACAGGGCTCCCAAGGACGCTGGGGAGAGCAGCACAGGGATGGGAGGGTTGGATTTGATTCCAGGGCTCCATCCCGGGCTCGGCGAGTGCCCCCCCAGCATGGGGAGGAGCAGGAGGGTGAGGAGGGCGGCTCTCGCCTGTGCCAAACCCAAATTCCACACCGTGCTCCCAGGATGGGATGTGAAAACGGCTTCGGTGATGCCCTGGCTGTGCAGAGCAGCCCCGTGCAGGCTTTGCTGTTGGTTTTTAGAACATTTCTCTCGTGGCTGTCAAAAGGAATTTTCAGACAAACCCGTGATTTCTCCCTGTTGATGAAATGATGCTGCAGTCTCCTGAGGTGCTGATGGCAGGGAAGGTTTGTTTTCTGCTGCTTCACATGAATGTTAAAGGGATATTTCTACCAGGCAAAACTGGGGTCTAGTTGCCTTGCTAGTTAAGAGTTTTAATTGAAAAAACAGTCAATAAGGGGATAATGCATTTTTCAATGGCATCTTTCTTCGGAGGTTATGGAAAATGCTCTCATTAAGCCGATAATTAAAGGCTGTGAAGTTAGTGATGATCCCTGGCAGAGGGAAGTCACGAGCAAGGGGCTGCCCGAAGTCTTGTACAAAGTCAGAGCCCAGCAGTCCCGGCGCCCTTTTCTCTGGAATCACGTGTGGGACCGAGCCCTGCCTGTCCTGGGAGGGTGGAGTGACATTGGAGAGAGCCCGAACTGAAAACCTCCGTGCTCGGGGTCACACGGGCACAGGCCAAATGTATGCGGGGGCAGGTACCAGCACCTCCTTAAAATGCAAATTGTTTTCTTGCTAATCTGGCTAATTTAAAGAAATTAGCATCCCAAAGCATCCCGATTTGCATCCCAGCGCGTGGATTCGCTGCCGTGTGTGCCATGGAGCGCTGTGCCGCTGTAAATCTCCCGGAGCCGCTGTCACCTTGCGTTACCTTCCCGAGGCTGATCCATCCCCCGGGATGCTCCCGCTGGAGCTGCCCGAGGGGCGGCAGGGGGAACGCGCTTTCCACAGCTCATCCATGGTAAAGAAAGGCTCTCCAAGTGCTGGGGTGCTGCCTCCATAAGCTGTCCCAGAAATGAGCTCGGTCCTGCAGAGCCCCGGAGCTGGGAGCGGCTCCGGGCGCGTTTTACAGGATCCCCTCAGGGTTCCCTTTCAGAGCCTCACCCGGGACATTCCCCCCAGAAATCCCAGATCTCCTGGTGCCCGCAGATCGCAGATCTGGCCCAGGGAGTGCTCGGGCCGTGCTGATTTTCCCTGGGCGTTTGTGCGGAGATGAGGACACGGGAGGGGGCGGTCGGCCCGCACCCGCTGGGATCGCGGGTGCGATAAGAAGCACAGATGCGATAAGAAGGACAAATGTGATAAGAAGGGCAGATAGCGGCGGTGGGGCTGCCCGGCCACGGCTGGCACTCAGCTGGCATTGATCTGCTGGAGGCAGTGCCTGGGACACTCCTCACACCCGGTAACTCAACCACAGCAGCTCCAGGGAGGGCTGGATGTGGTAACTCCCAGCTGAACGGGATAAAACACAACCCCAAATCCTGCAGGTGCTGGTTCTGATCCCACCCTGCAAGCAGGTCTGATTTATCCACCCCTAGCAGCTCAATAACACAGAGGAGGAGATGTCCATGGCCTGATCAATGAAGGAGATTTTCCACAAGATTAGGTTAAGCATTCTCAGGAGATCTGGGCTTTGAACTGCTCAGACAGACAGGGATTTTTAATATTCTTCAGCAGGCATGAATATCCCTTTTTTTGTGGAGGGAAAAGTGACATTTGATAGAAAACTCCCTCCAAACAGCCCCGTGCTCGTTCAGAGCAGGAGCCACACTCAGCACTGCACCAGCTCAGCTTGTTAGTGGCAGGAGCTGTCACCAGTCCCTGCTGGGGGCACTGAGGCTGTGCCTGCACTGCCTGCTCTGCATGCTGGGCACACACGGGTGCTGCTGGGGAGCTGGGCTGGAATGCCTGCTGGATGTGCAAGAGCCTGGCCCTGCTCTGCCTCTGGATGTGCAAGAGCCTGGCCCTGCTCTGCCTCTGGATGTGCAGGAGCCTGGCACTGCTCTGCCTCTGGATCTGTAATAGCCTGGCACTGCTCTGCCTCTGGATGTGCAGGAGCCTGACACTGCTCTGCCTCTGGATGTGCAGGAGCCTGGTCCTGCTCTGCCTGCACTCCCTCCCTCTGGAGCCTGGCCCTGCTCTGCCTCTGGATGTGCAAGAGCCTGGCCCTGCCCTGCCTGCACTCCCTCCCTCTGGAGCCTGGCCCTGCTCTGCCTGCACTCCCTCCCTCTGGAGCCTGGCCCTGCTCTGCCTGCACTCCCTCCCTCTGGAGCCTGGCCCTGTAAAACTTGTGCAGAACCTGAGAGGGAGAGCCCTGGCCATGCTGTTGGCTCCTGTCCCCCTGGCAAAATGGCTTTTTGGGAAGTGCCTCTGGACTCTCTGGGACTGGGGAATGATCTGTTCCCCTCAGTGCATGACCTCATTCTGTCCTTGGAGGCAGCTGGGACACAACAGGGGCCATTCCCTGGCACAGCAAAGGATTTGGGTCCGTGGGCACTGGGAAGTTGCTGTGGAGGTTTCCCAGTGTGTGGGGGTCCCTGATGTGCAACAGGTCCAGAGGGTCATGTTGGCCTCTCAGGGGTAATTAATTGATAATAATGAGGGTGGGGAGGCCCTGGCACAGGTGCCCAGAGCAGCTGTGACTGCCCCTGGATCCCTGGAAGTGTCCAAGGCCAGGCTAGAGGGGCTTGGAGCAGCCTGGGACAGTGGGAGGTGTCCCTGTTCACATCAGGGTGTTGCACTGTATGGCCTCTAAAAGTCCCTTCCAATCCAAGCTTCTCTCTCATTGCTGAGCCTCTGATCTTTTCCTCTCATTCCAGGGGACGGCCAGGTGGATTTTGATGAATTTATGACCATCCTGGGACCTAAGCTGGTGTCATCGGAGGGCAGGGATGGTTTCCTGGGGAACACAATAGACAGCATATTCTGGCAGGTAAGTCAGCATTGCTTTAATTGCAACTTCAGCAATTAGCCAGCTGCTGAGCCAGCTCTCAGCAGCTTCCAGAGTGGATTTGTTGAGGAGCACAGGATGTTTTACTGAATGGGAATGATTGTGGAAAGGGTGTTGAGGTCCATCGTGCTGGGGGTTGTGGAAGAACATGCCAGGTTGGTGGAGGGAATTGTGTCCAGCCAAGTTCCTGTGGATGGATGCAGCTGGGCACAGAAAAACACCCTGAGACTTGTGCAACACCTTTGGGAGTCTGGACTTCACTTTTGGAAGTGAAAAGTGTTTTTCTCCAGGAATCTTTTGGGTTGGGAACCTTGAAACCATCTGGCTGCTCCCAGAAGTGTGTCCCTGCTCAGTGTCCCTTGGCTGTGGCAGGGGCTGTTCTGCACAGAGGGAATGTGCTGGGCAGCTCAGGCCCCACTGGGATTTCTGCTGAATTCAGGGATGAGCTCAGGATGAACCTGTATTGTGTCAGAGAAAGGTGCTGCCCTGGGGTGGTTTGGTCCTGCTGCTCCCAGGCACTGGAAGGAGACAGATCCAGCATTGGGAGCTGCTTTTTGTCTGCCCTGCAGTGAGACTTTAACCAGCATTGGAGCTTCCAGGAAAAGCAGTCCAGGCTGTTATGGCAGGATCAAAAATCCCCAAAAACACAGAGCTGCACGTTTGCTGCCAATGGATCAAATGTGTGGCTTCCTGTGGGATTCCAGCTCCTTTCACTGACCATCCCACAACCTTTGCCTGTTAAGAAACTTTGGCTGTTCCCAAGTTTAATGAAGCAAAAGAGCCAAACCTGGAAATGAGAATTTCTGCCTTCTTTTACAACCCTCCAGCCCTGTCCAGACTGAATTGGGTGGAGTTTTGGAAGGGTATTTTAAAAGGCTTTTAAAAACTTGTTCCTGGCCTTCTGGCATGGAACAGGAATAACCCTGAAAATTCTGCTCTGCATTCCAGGATTTGGTTGTCAAAGCAGGAGTTTGGTCCTGGTGAAGGCCCCATGATTTGTGATGTACCTGGGGGGAGTAAATGGCACCAGGAGGGGCAGGACTGGGAGCCAGGGAGGTTTTATTGCCTCCACTGCTCCTTGGGAACCTGATCCCAGCCTGGGAGGGAGAGGAGGGAGCCCCATCCCACTGAGCCATTGGTGCCTTCCAGAATTCCAGCCCCTCAGGAGCTGCTCAAGAAGCAAAAATCCTGGTAGGAAAATCAAGTTTGTGAGCTGAGCTCTTGGATGGGGAGAGAAGTCTGGAGCCTTCCTGAATATTCTGCTCACAGTTTAACCCACTGTTTTTAGTGACCCTCCCATCTCTGCAAATGCCTGGAATGGGGCTGGATTGTGCCTGGATTTAGAGCAGCAGGGCGCCTGGGATCAGCCTCCACATGGCCCTGGTGCCTCCCTGGCTGTGGTGGGACAGGGAGAAGGGAGCAGAGGCTCCAGGTGAGAGCCCTGGGTGGGCAGGAACACCCTGGGGGCTCCTTCAGGCAGCAAAGCTCTGACTGAATTCCACAAATGCTCCATGGCCTTGGAAAACAACAGTTATGGGCTTTACCACCTCTTTACTCAGCACTTCCCTGGATTTATGAGCCCTTGAAGAGCTCCAGCTGCTTTTCCTCTGCGGTACATCGGAGTACAATGTCTTTGCAGCTTTTTCCCAAAGAAAAAGCAAGGAAAAAATCATGGAAGTGGCATTCAGGGAACAGGTTCCCTTTGCCCATTGCTCCCTGGCTTTACCCAATCTGCAGGGCCATCAGTCACCTCATCCCTGAGCATTTCTGCCTCTGCATCATCTCCAGTGGCATTCCTGATGGGAAACCAAGCGTTTTTGGGAATCAGAGCTTGCCTGTGTTTCCCATTTCCCCCTGATGTGCAAGTTCCACATTTTCTGGAGCAGATGGCAGGGGCTGAGCCTGGGCTGCTGACAGAGCCCTTCAGCCCTGCAGCCATTCACAGGGAAGGATTTTAAGGAGGGAATGGGGCCCACAAGGCTGTGGCTGTGCCCAGAGCTGGGGGGCACTGATGGGACAAAAGGGACACCTGGCTTGGCAGTGCCACCACAAAACCTCACCCCAAAGCTTCTAAAATCAGTCCCACAGGAGAGAGAAACCCTGTGGGCATCCAGAAAGTGCCTCCCCCTCTCTAATCCAAGCAGCTTCCCTCCAGCCCTCCCCATGCTGGGATATCTTTGCCAAGCTCATTTCTAAGGGCAAAGTTCTCAGGCTCCAGTGTTAAACACTTCCTTTGGGATGGAATGTGCAGGAGCTCCAGGCCCTGGGGCTCAGCAGCAGGGCCAGAGGGAACAGCAGCCCTTGATCACAGGCCTTTAATGAAATGAACCTCTCTGGGGTGCCTGAAATGCTTTGGGAAGTCAGGACAAGTGGGATTGTGAAACACCAGGGCTGCATCTGCATCGGGTGCAGGAGAAATTCTGTGCCCACAGCACTGATGAGGTGATTTGGAAAAGTCAACACTGCACCGTGAGCAGCTGAGAGCCAAAGCACTGCCTGATGAATCTCCCTGTTTTCCCTTTGCTGTGTGCACATGGAGGCTGCTGGGAATGTCAGCCAGGATATCTGGGGGCTTTGCCTGGCATGAGGGGACAGTGCTGGATCATCCCCTCAGCCACCTTCATCCCATCAGAGATCACCCAGCACGAATCCCTGGGGTTCAGGAGCAGCCTGGGCATTTGGGAATTGACAAAGCTGCTCTGCAGGAGCGGGACAAGCAGAATTCCAATGGGGAGACACTGCCCAGAGCTCTCATTTCTCACTGCTGGGATGTCTCTGCAGGTCCTGCACAGGGAGCAGCTCAGCAGCTGTTTGTGTTCTCTGGATTTGGGGGAACCTTTTCCTTTCTCCAGGCTCCCATGGACTTTTGCTTGGNAATGGCCAAAAATCCAACAGCAAGGAGGGAGGGACGTGCAGGGACAGTCCAGGGACAGCAGAGACCCCTGAGGTCAGGCACCAAAGGACACTCTGTTCCCTGGAAAATGGAGCAGGGGCCACATCCAGCTGTGGGGGTTGCATTTGGGGCTGGCTGGGGAGGGAACTGAGCCAGAGGAAGGGGGATCAGCGCCGGCTGGGATCGTGCGAGAGCAGAGGGAGGTGCCTGGGATGGGACACGCAGGTTTCCCCTCCCATCCCACCCCAACCACTGAGGTTTAGTGCTCTGCCCAGCCCAATCCCGAGTGCAGTTGTCGCTGAGAATGCAGGAGAGTCCCAGGGGACAGATCTGGGCTCTCCTGATCTGGTCAATTAATTAGGGCCTTAATAGAGTGAAATGAAGGGGAAAATGTGTGGGAATGGCAGTGGCACAGGGCAGGGCATGGAGGGAGCAGGGAGTGAGGGAGCGGGGAGTGAAGGGAATGAGGGAGCATGGAATGATGGAGCAGGGAGTGAAGGGTTGTGCTGGGGCTGTGTCCAAAGACAATTTTGCCTGGAGAGGGATTTTTCTTTATGGAGTTCAGAGATAAAGCTGCTGCAGTTGCTTCCTGTGTGTGAGTTTCTCCTCTTGTCCCTGCAGAGGAGTTAATCTGATGGCAAATGAGCCTTGCTGCAGAGGAATTGTTTGTGTCTGTGTCCAGTTGGATGTGGGAACAGATCCAGGTGCTCCTCTGGGGTCAGCCCTTCCTCCCTCTTCTCCTCCTCCTCCTCCTGAGGCAGTGCAGCCCCTCTGGGCTGGTGCAGGATGTTGTAAAACCACAGGATGGGACATTTTACACCTTGCAGAAGAATGTTTTGCTGGTGCTGAGCTGCTCTGCTGAAAAAGTTTCGATTCCTGGATTTCAGGAGCTGCTGTGTCAGCTTTTCTAAGAACCTTCTTAATTCAACTGCCAGAGAGAATGAGAGGAGGGAGATTGGGCAGGAATTGTTCCCTGGCAGGGTGGGCAGGCCCTGGCACAGGGTGCCCAGAGCAGCTGTGGCTGCCCCTGGATCCCTGGCAGTGCCCAGGGCCAGGTTGGACACTGGGGCTTGGAGCAGCCTGGGACAGTGGGAGGTGTCCCTGCCATGGCTGGGGTGGCACTGGATGGGATTTCAGGTCCCTCCAAGCCAACCCATCCCACGTCTCTGTGATTCACAGATTCAGTGCAGCCCTCTTGGTGGCTGCTCTGGGGTTTAAATCAGGAAATGAAGCTGAAAGTTTGGGTGGAAATTTGATGGATGGGGCCAGAGATGGAGAAATGGGGGTGGACCATTGTACCAGGAACACCTCCCCAGATCCTCTTCCACCAAACCAATCATCCCACAGCACTACCTCATTCTGGGCAGCGCTTTTTGATTGTTGAACCTGAGGTATCTTCAAGTGATTTCCACAGGGAAAAAATCCATCCACTTAAAATATCAACCATTTCTTGGGTTTTCCCAGCTGGAAAAGTAAAGGAAAGGCTGGAAACCTTGGCATTCATTGATTATCCTACAAAACCACTGCAGTGTGAGCTGGGAGCCAAGGCATAGACCTTTCCTGGGACACCCAGCTGTGGTCATTGTGTTCACCAGTGCCCCTTAACTCCAGCATCTTGACCATACCTTATTTTCAGGAATTAAATATCTCCTGCCACAGCTGCTCTTGCAGTTTAGGTCATGGCTTCCTCATACCCACATTGAAAAGGTGAGATTTTCCATGGGAGGGTGCAGGTGGCTGGCGTGAAGTTCATCCCAAATAACCTGGAACACTGCTCAGTGTCCTTTAGCTCATGCCAAATATCCTGGGACTCTCCCATGGTGTCCTTTAGCTCATCCCAGATAAACTGGAACTCTCCCAGGGTGTCCTTTAGCTCATCCCAGATAACCTGGGACACTCCCATGGTGTCCTTTAGCTCATCCCAGATAAACTGGAACTCTCCCAGGGTGTCCTTTAGCTCATCCCAGATAACCTGGGACACTCCCATGGTGTTCTTTAGCTCATCCCAGTTAACCTGGGACACTCCCATGGTGTCCTTCATCTCATCCCAGATAACCTGGGACTCTCCCATGGTGTTCTTTAGCTCATCCCAGATAACCTGGGACTCTCCCATGGTGTTCTTTAGCTCATCCCAGATAACCTGGGACACTCCCCAAGTGCCCCTTGGAGCTAGCAGAGGGAAGCAGCCACTTCCACACTTCCAGGGCACAACTCAAGGGATCTGCTTTGGGCATCAGCCTCAGGAAGGGATAAATTGAGCTTCAGAAATGCCATATTTACTGCATTTGGTATAAAAAGCATGGAGGGAAGCGGCTCAGGTGGAGCTGTGTGCACTGGGGACAGCTGAATGTCACCTTGAGGGTCCAGCAAGGCTTTCAAGGCCTCTGTGATGGAAGTCCCAGCTCCGTGGGGCCGTTCCTGTGGAAGGGGAATGGTTCTGCTGCCTCATTGCACCTCCCTTTGCTGCCAGGGCATTCCCCTGCTGCTCTCCATGGCTTTGTGGGAGAGCTGAGCCTGTGCAGGGATGGATCCATCTCCAGACACTGCTCCCTGTTCCTAGGAATGTGTCCAGATGTGCTGGCACAGCTGGTGCAGATGTGAGCACTGCAGGGGTTTGTGCCCTGCACCGTGGTGGCACAGCTGTCCCTGTCACCCCTGGGAGGCCTCACCTTCATCTGCCTGGAAGGGACCTCCTGTCCACTCCCAATTTTCCCTGCAACAAAATCCTCCCTCCCAAACCTCCAGGGCCAAGTTTACAGCTCAGCACTCAAGATGCTGGAGATGGCAAAGTTTTGGAAGCAGCAAAGCAGGAGAAAAGCAGGATTTTCCTGCTCAGCTGTGGTTTTGAGCTTCAAGCAGCACAGGTAGCCCTCAGAAATGCTCTGCAGCTTTGGTTCAGAGCCTGTTTAAAGATATCCAGAGGGTTCCTGCCTGCTGGATTCAGGATCTGGTGCCCTGGAAGGTGTGGCTGGGCTTTGTGCAGCACTCAGGGAGATTTTCTTCAGCAGCTCTCATGGTCCAGAGGTTCTTCTTTCTGTGCCAGTTTATTTATAAACTCAGTCTGCAGCTCCAGGGCTTTTTTGGGGAGTTTATTTTCTCTTGCCTGGTGTGTGAAATAGGAATTGTGCTGTGGATTTCTCAGGGATTCACTTGGAAGTGTCAGGAGCAGCCTGTAAGAAGGGTGAAGTGTGGGAGCACCATCTGAGGGGTGCATGGCACAGGGCTGGGAGAGACTTCCCAGGTTTTGTGGACTCCTTCCTGAGGGGATCAGAATCCCCAGCACCCCCGAGGACCAGGATCCACCCCCAGTGCTGCTTTTCTTGGAATTGGATCATTTTTCCTTTGGAAAGGCCTCTTTGGGTGATGGAGCACGGGTGATGGAGTTTCGGGACTTTCTGGGGCAAATCCCAAATCCCCTCACTCCCAGTGTCAGGAAGGAGTTCCTGCCAGAGAGGAGGCTCCACCTGGCCTTAAATCCCAATCCAAATCTCAAGATCACACATCCTTCCAGGAATTCAATATCCATGGATTCATCCATGGATCCATCCCTCCATCCCTTCATCCATCCACCCATCCATCCATCCATCCATCATTCATCCCTCCATCCATCCACCCATCCATCCCTCCATCCATCCATCCATGCATTTTCTCTGCACAGAGGAAAGAACATGGAAGGAGCTCCAATCTGCAGGACTCTGCCCTTGGCTTTCCAGGGTACTTCCCATTGCAACGAAATCATCTTTCACTGCACTGCAGGAATTTTGTTGACAGAAATTTTAATTGACCCAAAGGAGTCTGATTTTTATAGAGATCAGAGTTTGGGAATTGTTTAGAACAGACTCAGCCTCTTTTCTTTCTTTATTTTTTTTTTTTCTTAAGACTCCCCACTGTGAAAGAAATCTACACATTGTCCTGCCTCCAAACTCTGGCATTCAGTGAAATAAAAATATTGGGGAAACTGAACTAAGGCTTGAAAAAGAGAGAAAACCAGGGAAATAGGCACTCCATTGCTCATAAACAAGCAGAAACCCTGAGGTGTGGGCAACTTTTGCAACAAAGAAATGTGTTAGGAAGAAAATGACCTTTTCTGTGAGAAAATCTAAAAAAAATAAAAAAAATACCTGTTTGGAAAAAAAAATCAAACCAAAAATGGAAAAAAGGACCTTTGGAAAAATGCAAATGAAGGAGCTGCAAAGATCCCTGTGCTGGGGGTAGGGGAGAGCTGGGGTTCCTGAGGGTGAGGGGAGCAGAGGCCTGCAGGCCCTGACTGCCAGGAATCCCTCCAGCCCAGCAGTGACTGGGATTTCCCAGTGTGGATCCCAGATTCCCAGTGCAGTCTGCTGGATGCTGGCACCAAAAGCCCTGGCACAGCGTGCCCAAAGCAGCTGTGGCTGCCCCACCCCTGGCACTGCCCGAGGCCTGGGATGGTGGCAGGTGTTGGGATTGGAATGGGAAGGGTTTGGAGGTCCCTCCAACCCTAACCCTTCTGGGACTCTGACAGAAACCACTGGGAGCTCCAGGCCCTGGGAGAGCCCTGGGAGAGCCCTGGGAGAGCTCTGGGAGAGCCCTGGGAGAGCTCTGGGTGAGCCCTGGGAGAGCCCTGGGAGAGCCCTGGGAGAGCTCTGGGAGAGCTCTGGGTGAGCCCTGGGACAGCCCTGGGACAGCCCTGGGAGAGCTCTGGGAGAGCCCTGGGAGAGCTCTGGGTGAGCCCTGGGAGAGC
>WEIU01008663.1:81211-105078 GCA_013389925.1 Aegithalos caudatus
CTTTAAGGTCCCCTCCAACCCAAACCCTTCTGGGACTCTGACAGAAACCACTGGGAGCGGAGAGCCCTGGGTGAGCCCTGGGAGAGCCCTGGGTGAGCCCTGGGTGTTTGTGATGCTCTCCAGGTGTCCCTGGAGCACAGCCCTGGAGCAGCTCCTGCCAGGGGCCCTGTGCTGGGCTTCTCCCCCTGCAGAGGCACCAGGAGCAGCTTGGAACTGGTCCTGGAGAAGAGAGGAGTCCCCTCTGCCCTGCCATGCTCAGCCAGCTGTCACCTCTGTGTGTCCCCAGCACAGGGCACAGCTGTCCCACCACTGGTGACCCTCACAGAGCTGCCCAGGCCCCAGCTGTTAGGAACTGCTGCCAGGATGGGACATTCCTGTGGCCACCAGGGTGGAGATGAGTCCTGGCCATCCCTGGGGACACTCCTGTGGCCACCAGGGGGGAGATGTGTCCTGGCCATCCCTGGGGACACTCCTGTGGCCACCAGGGTGGAGATGATTCCTGGCCATCCCTGGGGACACTCCTGTGGCCACCAGGGGGGAGATGTGTCCTGGCCATCCCTGGGGACACTCCTGTGGCCACCAGGGTGGAGATGATTCCTGGCCATCCCTGGGGACATTCGTGTGGCCACCACAGGGGAGATGTGTCCTGGCCAGCCCTGCTGAGGAGCTGGAGATGGCCTGGGTGTCCTGCAGGCTCAGCTCCATCCTGCCCTGTCCCCGGGCCCTCTGCTGCTGGCAGGAGGTGGGACAGGGGCTGAGCCACCTCCCTCCCCTCCCTTGGGATCTTGCCCTGATTTCTCCAGGCACTTGTGCCACCAGAGCTGCCAGTGGGGCTGTTGTGCTGCAGCTGGGAGGGTTTTATTTCAGTTTGGGGTTTTTTTACCTCAGTTTGGGGTTTATGTCAGTATTTCTGGGCTCTTGGGTGATGTGCAGGGACTGAGGGTGTTCGTGCTGCTGTGACCATCTCACATCACTGCACCAGTGCCTGCTGAGCCAGGCACGCCCTTCCCAGGGCTTGAATTTAGCAGTCAATTTCCCAGCAGATCCCTAATGCAGTTTTACCAAGTGAATGGAACAATGCTGATCTTCAAGCGAAATTCCTTGAGGATTTTTCTTTAAACAAATTTACCACTTCACTGAGAACCTGCTTCTTTATCTGGGTGTTTTTTGCACCATCATTTCTCTTTCAGAGGAGGTTTGGGTTTATTTTTGTGCTGACAAAGGCAGAAATCTGCGATCTGAGGTGGCTGCAGCCTCCAGAGCTGGCAGTGCTGACGTGGTGTACAAAGATATTTGTTTTTTGTTATTCTGCTGTTGAGTACACAACACTATCAAGTGGTCATTAGAATAAATGATTCTGTGATCCAATACATTTACTCATTTAAAAGAATGTAGACACAGCAGCAGCCCAGAGAGCAGCTGAGGGAGCTGTGGAAGGATCCAGTATTTGTGTGAGCTCAGTGGGAAGTGTTCAGAATTGATTTTTTAATCATTTTTGAGTGTGAATAAGCAGATCTGGCACCTAAGAGAAAGATCTCTGCTCACAATGAGCCACAATAACGCTGCAGTTCCCTCCAGAGATGGATTTTAGTGTCCAAATTCCCTACTCTGAGCAGAGCCAACCCTCGGGATAACCCAGCAAGGTGGAGCTCATGGGAGGGCTCGGAGCAGGGAGTGGGAGCTGCTGCCTCTCCTGGGGAAGGGAAGGGGGAAGCAGCCCCTGACAGGGATTTGCATGTTTTTCATCTCCTGCCCCTGCTGGGGGTTGGTTTCCCCCGGGGTCCCCTGCCCAGGGGATCATCATCAAACACATCCCTGTCACTCCAGCAGCTCCCCCTGTGCCCCTCCGGTGCCCTCAGGCTCGGTGGAGGACAGAGCAATAAAGAGAGAAATTAAACAAACAGGCATTTGAAAGGAGCAGAGCCCGAGCTGTCAGGGAGGCAGCCAGGCTAGGTGCAAGCATCAGATGCCAGGGATTTCAGGGACTCTGATCCCGTGTGAGGATAAATCCCTGAACCTCAGCTTCCAGCACTTGTGTCCTTTGTATCCGAGACAATTGAGGCAATATAAATATTTATTTTATGGCCAGCTGGTGTGTGGGTGCATGTTTTCACAACATTATCCAGGATTAAAGTGCCAGAGGGCAGGGCTGGATGGGAGATTGGGCAGGAATTGTTCCCTGGCAGAGTGGGCAGGCCCTGGCACAGGGTGCCCAGAGCAGCTGTGGCTGCCCCTGGATCCCTGGCAGTGCCCAAGGCCAGGTTGGACATTGGGGACAGCCTGGGACAGTGGGAGGTGTCCCTGCCATGGCAGGGGTGGCACTGGATGGGCTTTGAGATCCTTCCCACCCAAACAATGCTGGGATCATGGATTTAGGTTAAATTCATCTATTCCCCAATGCTGGCTTCCTTTTGCTATGTCAGCCTTGTCCTGGAATTTTTGGATGCCACATTTTTAACACAGACAGGCAGGAAAACTCTGCTGAACTCATGTTCATACCCCCCTGTGTGGATATTCCAAATACCCTCCAGCAAACTGCACCTCTTTTTCCTATTGCTATTCAAGGGCATTTTCAGGGCAGAAGTGGAATTTATTATAATCACAGAATCAAATGAGGATGAAACCTCCCAGGAACTGCTGGTTCAGCTCAGGACAGGTGTGAAAAATAACCCCTCTTGCCCAGGGTTGTTGTTTTGTGAACTTTTAGAGCAGGGGAACAAAGCCCTGTGAGGATGGAGGGAGTGGGGAGAACCCTCCCCTCTGCCCTGCTGTCCCTGAGCCAGCTGAGGCTTTGTCACCTCCAGCCCCTTCTGAGCTTTCCTTGACTTTCTGTGGAACATCAGTTTAAGAATTTGATCTGGGGAAAAACCCCAGCAGATCAGTGCTGCCCATGTCTCAGAACAGAGCTGGGTAGGGGACAGGCAAACTGGTGTGGGGCAGGGCTGAACTGGCCCAAAGCAGCTCCAAAACTTCCCCAGAACTGCCCCAAAACTGCTCCTAAACTCCCCCAAAACTGCCCCAAAACTGCTCCTAAACTGCCCCAAAACTGCTCCTAAACTGCTCCAAACACACTTTTGGGCTGGCAGGGGAGGTGTTCTGGTACTCTGAGCCAAATCTTTGGGTGTGATCTCAGCTTGGGGGGAAGATTTAGATTTAGGTTTTAGGTTTGTGTTTTGGTTCATATCTTGATTCATGCTGGACCTGGCACAGGCAGGAAATGCTGGCATAAATGCTCCAAGATCAGGATTTTGGGAATGAAGGGGAGAGCTGAGCCTGGTCTGTGAGTGCTGTGCTCCTTCCTCCTGCAGAACTGGGGTTTTCATTTTGGGTAGGTGTGTGATACCTCACAGAATATTTACATTGGTGATTGGGAATAACCAACACATTTTTGTCAATCCAATTCCCTTCAAATTGCCCTCTCTTTCTACCCAACTGGAACTTTGATCAAAGGCTTTGAATTTGCCATTAGACCCAGAATTCCTGCCCTGTTTTTCCTGAATATGTGCCTGTTTTTTGTCAATGTGCTTTAAAATGTGTTTCACTCAGCAGTGACGCAACACCCTCATTTATCTGGGGCCTGCTTCTCAGCAAACAAATCAAGTGGGGTTTCTCATGTGTCATTTGGAACAGAAAATGGAAGACCTGGCCAAAGGAAAATGACTTTGAGGTGTTTGATGTGGGGTTTTGCATTTCTTAGCTCACAGCAGTTTGTCCTGTGTGACCCTGGGGCTGGCAGTGAAATGCACTGAACTGGGGCAGGTGTCCCCAGTGCTGGTGACAGGGGCCTGCCAACCTGAGCTGTGAAGGTATTTCCATAGCAGTAGCCCAGTACTGTGGCTTCCCAGTGCCAGAGGGCAGGGCTGGATGGGAGATTGGGCAGGAATTGTTCCCTGGGAGGGTGGGCAGGCCCTGGCACAGGGTGCCCAGAGCAGCTGTGGCTGCCCCTGCATCCCTGGCAGTGCCCAAGGCCAGGTTGGACATTGGGGACAGCCTGGGACAGTGGGAGGTGTCCCTGCCATGGCAGGGGTGGGATTTCAGGTCTCTTCCAACCCTGGGGCTCACGATGGCACTTTCTGAGGGGCTTTCTTCCCTGGCAGTGGTGACATATTCTCTCTCCAAATTCCCCCCAAATCTCCCTGGGTTAAAGATGAACATGATCCATGTCCTGAAGAATGATCACTCCTCTGACAGGCTGGATTTGCTTTGCCAACCACCCTTCCCTCTCCGAGAGTGTTCATGATTCACAGAATCCCAGAGTGGCCTGGGTTGGAAGAAACCTTAAGACCATAAAGTTTTAAACACCTGCCATGGGCAGGGACACCTCCCACTGTCCCAGGCTATCCCCAATGTCCAACCTGGCCTTGGGCACTGCCAGGGATCCAGGGGCAGCCACAGCTGCTCTGGGCACCCTGTGCCAGGGCCTGCCCACCGTGCCAGGGAGGAATTTTGTTCCTTTCCCACAGCCAGGGGCCAGCAGGGCTGTGCCAGGGAAGGAGCAATGGGAGAAGGAGCAGTCAGAGGCCTGGGAGAGCCCCCAGCCCTGAGGAATCCTCTCCTCTCCCCACCTGGGGGGCTCTGGAGCCAGCTGAGCTCCGATTGCTGAGCAGAAATTAAATTAGGGCAGTGAAACCCCAAATCCACCTCAGCCATGCACACTCAGAGGAAACAGGCTCCTGCAGTTTGCAGTAATCAGCATGGAGTGGCTGATTAAAGGCCATTAAAATTCACCAGGAACGATTCCAATCCTCTCTCCACTTCCAGCCCGGCTCTTTTCCGGGTGTTGGATCATCAGGGCTGAGTTCAGCCCAGGGCATGGAGCTGCTGCCCCTGGCCCACAGCAGATGGGAAAACAAGGCAAGAATAATCAGATTTATAGCACACAAGGCCTGGAATCTGCACCTTGGAAGTGTTCTGTCACAATCCTGCATCCAGGGACATAGGAGAAATATGGATGATATTAAAAATTTAATTGCAACAAGCGCTGACAACTTCTGTGGTGGGGACTTTGCTGCATCTCAGACATTTGTGGGGAATGTGGTAACTTTATTATATTTATTATGACAACTTTATAATATGTATTCTTGTTTTCTGAATGTGAAACTGGAAAAGCTCTGAACCTTCCTTCCCTGAGAGTATTTTTTCCACAACATCAGATACACCCCAGTCTTTTACTCACCAAGGTCATCACAGACCTTGTTAAGAGACCTCAAACCTGCCCAGGATAATTTCAATTATCCCCACCTGCCTCTGGCTGCTTTCAGAACCTCTCGGCGTGTGGCGTTTGATAGACACCGAAATTGTTCCTGCAATTCCAGCAGCAGTCAGCTCGTTCAGCACCTGCACGATGAGATCCGGGCCTGGAGCCTTTCCCGGCTCGGGTCGCTCCTGGCGGGCGCTGCTGGGGAAAATGGGCCCCGCTCCCTGCAGGCAGGAGCCTCCCTGGGCAGGCAGCACCCGGCTCCCTCAGCTCCAGGCTCCCTCAGCACCCGGCTCCCTCAGCTCCAGGCTCTCTCGGCTCCCGGCTCCCTCAGCTCCCTCAGCTCTCGGCTCCCNGCGGGATCTCTCGGCTCCCGGCTCCCTCAGCTCCGGGCTGCCACCAAAGCCTGGAGGGCCGGAAGAGGCTGAGCGGGTGATGAGTCCCAGTTTAGCCTTTAAGTGGCCTTTTGTCAGGCCCGGTCATTGTTTGTGGGGTGGCAGCGCTGCTGGGAGGGCTGCGGTGTCCCCCTCACCCTCGGTGCTCCCCCTCTGTGCCCTCAGTGTCCCCTCACCCTCTGTGTCCCCTCACCCTCTGTGTCCCTCCTGCCATGGCCAGGGCTCCTCTGGTCACACGGGGCTTGGGGACACTCCTGTCCTGGCTGTCACCTGTCCCCATCGTGGCTCTTCACCCCAGGAGCCCCTCGTGGTTGTCACTGCTGGTGACACTGGTGCTGCTGATGGCTCTGGACCAGACACTGCTGCAGCTCCATCTGGTCAGGTCCTGAAGGCTTCCTTAGCTTAATTCCTTCACTAAAAAGGGGGCAGGAGATGATCCCAGGGGTCATGGAATGGTTTGTGGTGGAAGGGACCTCAAAGCCCACCTTGTTCCAGCCTCTTCCTCCATCCCAGGGTGCTCCCAGCCCTCTCCAGCCTGGCCTTGGACACTGCCAGGGATCCAGGGGCAGCCCCAGCTTCACTGAGATGTACAAATTCCATGATTCTGTGATCCTGTTATTCCATGATTCCCTGACCCTGGGAGGAAGGACACGGCTCTGGAGAATCAGCAGCTCCTCTGTGGCCACACTGGATGTGCAGAGAGCTCATTTCATCCAACCTGCCCCTCTCTTTAAAGACAAACCCCAAGCAGGTGCAGCCACCACATCCAAATAATGAATTACACAGAGAATGAGATCTGGAATTTCCATTGAGAAGGCTTTTCTGTGGCTGGGAAGAAATAAAATCCCTGATTATGAGGACTTGGATCATTGGTGTTGCATCTGAAAAGCTGCAGAGGTTCAAAGTCTCAGCTCCCTGCAGGGATGGAAACATTTCTTGTTCTTAATTAGAGAATCATTAAGGTTGGAAAAGACCCTTGAGACCATCAAGTCCAACCTAGAGCCAAAGTAAAGGGCAGGAAGGAGATACAAGAAATAGGGGAGAAGGTCAAACACAAATAGATCCATCCATTTGAACTTATCACTGAAATGGGAATCTGAAGAGGAGAGCTTGGATACTGGAGATGTGCAATGGGATTTCAGGAGCTCCTCAATTGCTGGATGATAACAACAAATGCAGCCTTGATGTAGACATTGATTGAAAACAGTCCTCAGTTGCACAGTATGAAGGGGGGTAATGTCAGGGTATTTTTAGCCAATTGTTTTTAGCCAGTTTTGCCAAACTGGAGAATCTTTTGGGCACAATAACAATTGCAGTGACTTTGAGGAGGCAGCAATATTCCCTCTCAGTGTGCAGGTCACCGTGGGTGGGGGATGATGAAGTCCTGTTCCCTTTTAGCATGAACAAGACATGTTCAAACTTTAAATACTTCAAATATCACTGACAATAAAAAGTCACATTCTTTCAACGTGATGAACCCAGTGATTCATAGGTCTCTGTTTGCTTTAGAGCAGGGGAAGGTACCTAAGATGGAAATATTTCCCAGAAAATCAGATTTTCATTCTGTGGAGATGGGGACCAAGCCCCACCTGAAGAGGTGACAGGGCCTGAGCACCCCAGGGGCACCTGGAAGGTGACAAAAGGCTGGATCAGGGAGTGAATCCCTTCACCAGCATTCCAGACACCTGGAATGCTGAGCAGAATCCCAGGGGCAGCTGCTGCCTGAGGAATGAACTCAGCTGTCAGAGGAGAGGGATCTGCTGATCTCCTCCTTCCCTGCTGGAATTGCTGAGCCTCAGCACCGAGGGAGCAGGAGCCTCGGCTCCGGGAAGTTATTTCCACTCAGCTCAGGGGAGAAGTCAATCACTTAATGGCTTTAATTAGCAATCTTTTCATGTCTTCCCCTCAGCACAGATTTGCCCACGCTGGGGTTTGCAGCCCCCGTGGCACTGGGATTCAAACTCTCCCATGGATGTGCTACACAATGGACAAAAATCCCCTTTTTTTTTCCAAGCAGAACAGACTTGGGGCTCCATTTGAAGCAGCCTCTCCCGTCTGTGGCAGAGCCTGTACCTGGGCACATCCACTGCAATTGCTCCTGTTTCCCTCATTCCCTTTCTCCTCTGGCTCCTTGGGGAATAAATCCAAGTGCTGCATGTTCCATTTTTATGCAGGAAGCAGGAATTTCACATCCCCTCAGTCTCAGTGTGTGTGATGAGCTGTCAGGGGAGCAGGACTCCTGAAATCCCAGGAACTGATCTGATCACACAGGCAGAGATTGTGGCTGCTTTTAGGATATGATCGGATCAACAAGATAAAATTTTAATTAAATTACAATGATTCCCAGGTTTAATGGATGCTCCAGTTTTCAGTGTTCCTTGGAAACAAACCCCCCAAGAGCTGAGCTTTGTGATGCTGAGGGATGCAGAGTTATTGCTGCCAACCCCCTGGGGCAGGAAGGATGGCAGGGCACAGAATGGAGTGGAGATGGTTCAGGAGTGATGTCACCTGCACCTCTCAGAACCTCCTCACAGCCTCCCTGAGTGCCACCTGCCAGTGCCTCAAAAGGCCTCTGTCACCCTCAGGAGCACCTGAGTGTGTTGGACGAGAGGGAATATTGCCTTTTTTTACACCAGTTCCTCACCCCCCCAGTGTGGGAAGGTCAGGCAGGTTTAATCCCAGAGATCCCAGCAGTGGAGCTGGAATTATCTGGCACATAACCCATGTTGTCCCCACTGTGGCAGCATCACAAGCAAACTTCTTCCTGCAGAAAAAGACAGTTCCCAAAGTTCTGGAGCTCTGGGTTTACTCAATCCCAGGAAAACCTGGGGGTTTTTTTCCAGCTCTTCAGCCCTGCCTGATTTGCCAGCCTGCTGCATTCCTTCCTTTGAGCTGTTGCTACCCCAAAATGTCCCTGTGCTTATCACTTTTCCTTACACCAAGAGCTTTTAGCACAGACAGGGTGGATTTAGTGCTGCCCATGTGCAGCTTCCTTCCCCATCTGTTGCTCAGTTGCTTCTGAAACATTCCAGGGCAAAATCTCATCCTCATAAAATCAGCCCTGATAGGAACAGAGAGCAACGGGGCACCTGCTCCACGTGCATTGTTCCAAGCTGCCTGTGGAGTGGGAAATGGAGAATTATTGCAAATATTGTGTGTGTTTACATTTCTTTTATTAATAACTTCATCCAGCAGAGCTTCAGAGCTTCCTTACACTGGGAACAGAGGTTGGATCTTGTCGAAAAGTGAGTTTGTCTCTGTCTGAAATCCCTCTGGCTGTGCATTCCAGCAGGGCTGGGAGCAGCAGGGGATGCTGAAAGCCATGGTTTTGAAGGCATCAGGAGTGATAATGTGCAAAGGAGCAGCTGCTGGTTGCTGCTGACTGCACTCACCAATCCCAGGAGCTTCTGCTGTTCCCTGCCCTGGTGCTTCCTGGGCCAAAGCTCTGCTGACCAGAGGCACAAAGCCAGCCCTCTCCATCTCCCAGGGGAGGCATGGAATAGGGTCAGGAATATGCTGAGCTGGAAGGGAGCACAGGGATCATCCAGCTCCTGGTCCTGCACAGACACCCCTACAATCCTTCCCTGTCCAAAGGCTCCTGGAGCTGTGGCAGCCTCGGGGCCGTGCCCATTCCCTGGGAAGCCTGGGCAGTGCCAGCACCCTTTAGGGAAGGACTTTTCCCTGAGATCCACCCTAAGAAACCAGAGCATGGATTTGCCACCTTGCCTTGTTCCCAGTGGAGCACCCAGGGAGCATTTATTCCTTTTTCCAGTCTGTCATTTTACCAGGAAATGTTGGTTGCTGGGGGAAAAGAAATGTTTTGCGTTTTCAGATTTGACTTTGTGTCCCTCTCCTTTTGCCCTCGGGGGTGACCACTGTGCCTTGCATTCTGCTTAAAGCCAGGCTTGGTAGTCCAATGCATTGCTGAGATGTGTGTTCAACAATTCCAGATAACCCAGACAATGCAGACACCTGGATTTGTGTTTAATTCCTACCTGAGCCTTGGCTGTGGCCTCCCACATGGGAAGACCTGCTCCATCCTCCCTGGAAAGCACTCAGCTGCTTTGTTTTGCTGTTTGGGTGTTTTTTCCTACTGCTTGGCTGACATTTTCTCCATCTTTCCTTCATGTGCCTGTGGATCTGGGGATGAAGTCAGGAGTTCTCAGAAGGATTTCCAGGCAGGGAAGCAGCCTCAGTAATAAAAGGCATGAAAACAACCCCCCCTCCTAAACCCAACCCATTATTTCCTTGCTCACACACTGAAAATGCAAACTCAACTTATTAACTCAGCATTCACTCCTGATTCCATGATTTTATGTTTGCCTTTTATATCCATAATACCCATTTTCCACTTTCATAACACCCAACAACAACAACAAAAAAAAACCCTTCCCAATCTGCCCTCTTTGTTCTCCTCTGTTTGCAGCCAGTCTGACTCAGCAGGAGCACATCTGGAGCTCAGCTACAGCTGTGCTCCCAGTCTGCTGTGGGAATTTTGGGGAGTCTCAGCCCTCCCACGCTGAATTTGAGGCAGTAACTGGAGCTCGTGTGGAGCAGTTGAAGATAACGCTCTGCCAAAATGGAATTTTGATAAACAAGTTGGTTTTCCTTTTTATTTCCAGTGAGAAATTGGATGCACAGTCCTAAGTATTAAACTGCACATTTGGAAAGGGGGATTGTCCTGGAATCCGGTGAACCTTGAGGCTTTGGGAACAAAGGGGTGGTTCAGGGGTTTGTATAAAATAACACAGTGTGACAAGGGGATGAGTTCACATCAATGAGCTGTGTTATCCCTTCAAATGAGCCAAACTTCCATGGATAAGGAGACAAAAAACTCAGGTGGAGACAAAAAACTCAAGTGGTGACAAAAAACTCAGGTGATGTCAGGTTTTCCTGACTGTTGCCAGTGTAATTCCCAACAGCCCTTAAAATGCAGGAAAATGGCACAATTCCCCAAAATGTAAAAACCCACCTGGCCCAAAATTCCTGGTTTCAAGAGAAATGTAAAATGTAGCTCATTAAATCACGGAATCATGAATTCACGGAGTCATGAAATCACAGAATCATGAAATCACAGAGTTATGAAATAATGGAATGGTAGAATTATGGAATTATAGAATCATAGAACATTGGAATCACAGCCTCATGGAATCGTGGAATCATGGAATTATGGAATCCCAGAATCATGAAATAATGGAATCCTTGAATGGTTTGGGCTGGAAGGGACATTAAAACTCCCCTTATTCCAGCCAGTGCCCCACAGTGTGAAACGCTACAAACTGAGAAGGCTCCTTGAGAAGCAGCCTTTCCTTCTCCAGGGCCAGCGTGGAGTTTCTGGGGTTTCTCCTTGATATCCTAGCAGGCAGGGTGAGATCCAGAAGCAGATTTGGAACCCCAGGAGCAGCAGGTATCAGCCAAGGCAGGCTGAGGGATCAGTCAGTCTGAGAAGGAACCAAGGCTGGAGCCATCCCAGCTCCTCCCACAGCCAGCAGCAATCCTGGAGCACAGCTTTCTCTTCACATTGGGATTTTATGGACACATCCCTAGGCACTGGGGCACGGAGAAGGTGGGAATCCTGACTCCTGGATCATAGTTAAAATTGCTTCCCTGTGCTGTAGCTGTTCCTACCTGGCTGCTGGACAGATTCCTTGGATGCACTGGTACAGCAGCTTTTCCTGAAGAGGTAAATCCCTGTGTTGAGTATTAATAAACACCTGCCCAGGTTAGACAGGGGAGCATGGAGGACACTGATGTTTTTCCAGCTTTTTTAAGACTCTGGAGAATTGAAATTCCAGGTGTAGGAGTGAGCACTGAGGGAAAGGAACCACTGCCTTGAGAAAGGGAGCAGGACACCAGCAGGACCATTTCCAGTGGGGTTCCAGTTTCACCCAGCTGCACCAGAATGGGGATTGTGCTCCTTTTCCTGCAATCCCAAGGGCTTTTCCTGCAGATCTGCTCTCCAGTGGGAGCTGTGAGCCAGTGGACAGCTGTCTCTAGGGTGATGGTGGCCAGGCTGGTTCCAGTGTCTGTGCTCCCTTCACTTTTGGGAGACAGGCACAGGCAGAAGGATGTGGAGAACACCTGGGATGCTCCATGGGCTGTAGGAGGGAGATGCTGTTCTTGATGCTCATCCCATGTGCCCTTCCACAGCAAAGTTAACACAGAGTAACACCAAATCTTTTCCATACTGGGCATCCCTGGGGCTCAGAAGGGGCTGGCACCACACAGGAATGAGATCCTGAAGATATTTTCAGCAGATCCATGGGAATGTTGCTTCAGCCCTCAGCAGTCAAAAACAGCAAGTGCAAAAATTGGAAAGACTGAGAAAGGAATTGGGAAAAAAAAGCTTGTTATGTGTGGTCACTTCTTGGATGTAATTGGGATCTGCTCCACCCTGTTGTGGAAGGGAGATGGTGGGATGGGAGAAGTTAATAAGGAGGAAACCTTCATGAATTCCAGGTGGTGCTTCCTCAAGAGGAAACTTTGGTGGCTAAAAAGAAGAAACTTAAGTGGAGAAAAAGAAGAAACTTAGGTGGAGAAAAAGATAACTGGGTTATCTTTTCTATGTCAGAATTTGGGAAGGTGATGACTGGAGCTGGGGAGGGTACAAGTGAAACAGGAGACACTTTCAGAGCAAGCCCAAGGAGAGGATTTCTTCTGCAAGGTGTGAAATTTCCTGACAGCACAAGTTGGATGTGCTGGAAGTTCACAGAACTTCCCAAAATAACTTGGCAAACTATTCACTTGAGGTCTCTCTTCTTCTCCTCTGCAGTGAAGGTGGGATTCTTCCACTGACATCTACTCTGAACCTGCCCATGCACGTGTCCATCCATGGGTTATTACATCCACCAGGAAGACAACTTCTTCCCAAAGAAACAGATTGAATTTAGGGAATACTAAAAGTGAACATTATGCTCTTTTTCCTTTCCATGAGATAGGCAGCTGTGTTAGACCCTTATCTTGAACTCCAGCAGTCCAGACCCCACAGTTCCCCCACCACCAGTGGAGAAAATGAGCTCAGATGTTCTCTGGGAGCCAACACTGAATCTCCTTCATCTTTCAGGATTCAATATTTCCTCTTCCAATAGTCAATGTTTCCTTTTCCAGCATTCAATATTTCCTTTTCCAATATTCAATATTTCCTCTTCCATCATTCAATACTTCATCAGGAATTTGCTTCTCATCGACCTCTAAAGCCCATCATTGCCCCAGAATGGCCCTGGAGTGATGGATTGCACCATTAGCATCTAAATGTGGGATAAAAACTCCAATTGATCATCCCAGAGGAAACAGAAAATTTCAAATTAGGCCATCACTTCTTATTTTTATTGTATAAATTACAGTCAGGACTAATGATGTCTGGGGATTCCTTCTGCCTTTCCTTTTGCTCTGTAGTTAGCAAAGTCTGCATCTTCCTGGGAATTTATCCCATTCCACTGATCTGGAAGTCTCTGCCAAGGCTGAAGTTAGAAGCAAAAATGCAATATAAAGCTGGGAGGGACTTGCTGCCCTTTGGGCTTGCTGGGATTGCTGTTGTGTCTCCTAAGGAACCTCAGCACCAGCCCTGGCACTGCTGCACATGGACCAGACAGAATCCCAGGATCACTGGGGTTGGAGAAGCCCTCCAAGAACACTGAACCCACCCTGTGCCCCATCCCCACCTTGTGCCTCAGCCCCATCCCTGAGCCCAGAGCCCTCAGTGCCACCTCCAGCCCTTCCTTTGGCACCTCCAGGGATGGGGACTCCAAATCTCCCTGGGCAGCCCCTGCCAGTGCCTGAGCTCCCTTTCCATGGGGAAATTCCTGCTGCTGCCCACCCTGAGCCTGCCCTGGCCCAGCCTGAGGCCGTTCCCTCTCCTCCTGTCCCTGTTCCCTGGGAGCAGAGCCCGACCCCCCCCGGCTGTCCCCTCCTGGCAGGAGCTGTGCAGAGCCACAAGGGCCCCCTGAGCCTCCTTTTCTCCAGGCTCAGCCCTTTCCCAGCTCCCTCAGCCTCTCCTGGGGCTCCAGACCCTTCCCAGCTCCCTTCCCTTCCCTGGACACGCTCCAGCCCCTCAGGGTCTGCATTGTCCTGAGGGGCCCTGGAGTGACCCCAGGGTTTGAGGGATCTCAGCAGTGCCACACATCCCTGGGTCACCCTCTCAGTCCCATTTTGCAGCTCCTCTGGTTCCCCATCTCTGTGGGAATGCTTCAGTCTGGGATCACCACCTCTGTGTCCTGTGCTGGGCCCGAATGGCAGAGTCTGAGGGAAAGCTGCAAGAATTAAGAAACAAGCAACAGCATAAAGAGTTGGGCTATTTTTAATTTAAAATGCAGCACCCAGAGAAAGGTCAGAGCTACCTGGATCTCTTCACCTGATGAATTATTTATGTCTAATGACAACAACGCTCTGACTCAGTGCTGGTATTTGAAGCAGGACTTCAGATCACCCAAGACTCACAAACCACACTTTGTCAAAAATTCCTTTCTTCCCCAAACCCATTTCTCACCTGTAGGAATATTTCACATATGTTTTCACAAAGCTGCCTGACTTGTAATTAGCAAGTGCTCACACAACAAACTATTAAAGAGCAATTAGCTCAGGGAGATTTACGGAGCTCTTTGCAGGGCTGAGGTGAGGAGCGATAACATTTCCTTGATGGAGACATGTCAAATTTACACAGCCAAACCCCGGAATTTATCGACTCCTCAGGATTCCCTGTGATCCTGTTAATTTCAGGGAGTTTTCATTAGCACCTCTAAAGACCAGCTAACAGTAACACCTATTCCCAGGATGTCTTTTCCCATTTTCTCCAGCATGTGTTGCTTTGGCTCTTTTAAGCTTTGAGAGAAGCAGATTCCTCTTTGTTCTCCCAGATCCTGAGCACCTCATTTATATCCATTCCTTTATTAATTGACAGAATATATAAATTGAAGACTAAGTTTTATTCCTTCTCACTGCATATAACATTGCCTTGTCAACTCTGATAACTTCTCTCTTCCCAAATAATTTGAAAATTATGCATGAATGCTGCAAACTGCTTCAAATTATATTTTGTAATGCCTTCCTTTTAATTACATCAGTTCTGATGGATATGGATGTGCACACACACACCCACACCAGCTCTGGGGGCTCAGGGACTCCCTTCCTTGCAGATTTTTCCAGCTTTTCCCTTGGAGAATCAACAACAACATCAAACTTCTCCAATCAGAGTGTGCAGAGGGAAAGAAAGGGTTTAATACAGAAAGTGGCAGAGTCTGTTGTGAACTTTGGTTGCCTAAATGTAAACTTGATTCAATTAACCATGATGCCAAAAAAGAAAAAAACACAAATGTAATTAAAAAAAAAAAACTGAAGGATTCACATTTGCCTTTACTGCAAAAAAATATCAGTGAGAAATGGACCTGTTTTGATGCCTAAGCTCCAGGCAGATATGACAGAGTCTGCTCACCTTATCTCTCTGATAAAATCCAGGTGCACTTGACACACTCAGGTAGAGAGCAGATATTTCAGCCTGGCTCCAGCACTGACAGCAAAATGAATCCACGGTAAATGGGCAGGTTACAGAGGGACCACAGAGATGATGAAACACCAGGCTGGGAGCAACCTGGTCTAGAGAAGGTGTCCCTGCCCAGGGCAGGAGATGATTTTAAGGTCCCTTCCAACCCAAACCATTCTGGGATCCAGCAATTCTGAGTGACCAAAGAGCAGCAGCTCTCGGTGCATTTTAGATTGTTCCTTCCTTTTTGCTCTCCTTTACCCACTCCTGGTGGAATGAAAGAATTCAGCTCTAGTGAAATGATTTTTAGGGCAGCAAAGACTGGGGGAGCCCAAGAAATGACAAAGCAGGTGAGGGGGGACACTCTGAGGGCAGCAAAGCACAACTTCAGTTTGGCTGTGCCAAACAGGACAGAAAAGGGGCAGAAAAGGAGCCACTCAAAACCCTCAGCAGATGCGAATTCTCTCTCCTGAGGGATTTCAGAGCGGGATGAAGCGCTCCAGGAAAAGTGTCAGAGATGACAGGAGTTGATGAGCTGGAACAGCTGGCCAGGGAGCACAGATTTCCTGCAGGGAAATCCAGCTTGTTGTGAGCAGGGAAAACAGAAAACTTGACATGTGTCACCAAGGAAAAGGGAAAAAGGACTTTATGGAGCTGGTGGTGGAGCCTGACCCCAGGCAAGGAAAGGAGCAGGACCTTTCCAAAGGGCTCCCCTGCAGCCAGGCACTGAGGGCTGGGGGGATCCATCAGGCCTGACCCCACACCCACGGGGTCACCGTGTAGGGCAGGAATGCAGCAAGATTTGCATTTGTTCAGACAAACCAGCAAAGTTCAGGAGAAATCCTTGGCAAACTCCACCCCTCCCCTCACACACAGCACGATGGATGTGATCCCAAATACCCAGGGATCACAGTCCCATTTGGGCTTCAGCAGACACTTTGTCCTCTGCAAATGGAGCTCTGAAGCTGTTCCCAGGTCAGGGCTGAAAGGAAGGCAAAGGACAGCCTGGTCCTTCTTCCACTGAGTGTCACAGGATTGATTTCAGTCTCTGTCCTCAGCTTCTTCTTCTGCAAAATCTGTAATTCTTTATTTTGCAAAAGAAGGGATTTCTCCAGCAGATGGGATGGGATGAAAATGCTGCTGTTGAGCCAAGGCTCTTGGGCAAATAACAAACATTAAGTAACATTTGCAAAGGAATTGCACTCAGGGACTGCTGAAACCAACACTGGACTCAAGGACTGATGAAATTAAGATTCCTTTCAGGCTAAAGGCCACTCCAAAGCTGATGTTGGTGCTGGTGTCCCTCACAACAGGTTCTTTTTCCAGGGATGGAATTGATCACGCCAATAAATGCCATTTCTCCTGGTGCCTGCCAGGGTGAGTGTCTGCAGTAACTCAAGTCAGGCTGCAAGGTCCTTCTCTCTCACCGTTAGGCTCTAATTAATCAAATTTTAATGAACTCAGGGCTGAGACTTTTCATGGATCAGTGATATTTTCTATTAGAAAAATATCCCTGCTCAAGCTGTGGAAGGTTCATGTCCTCCTCCAGAGCTGGGGCAGAAGCTGAGGCCTCCAGGGTTGTAATGAGCTGGATTTTACTGACACATTTAATAATTTGGTGAGAAAATTAGCTTGGTACCTGTAGAGCAGAGAAGGCTTCAGCAAGGCTCCAGATAAGGTCCTTGGCCCAGTGGGATGATGAGAACTGGGGAATTATTGGAGGGGAATGATCTGGTGTCAGAAGGAAGATTTCAATGTAGCATAAAGCTCATTGTCCATATCCAGCATCACAGAGTGCCAGGAGGTTTGGGTTGGAAGGGACCTTAAATCCCATCCAGTGCCACCCCTGCCATGGCAGGGACACCTCCCACTGTCCCAGGCTGCTCCAAGCCCCAGTGTCCAACCTGGCCTTGGGCACTGCCAGGGATCCAGGGGCAGCCACAGCTGCTCTGGGCACCCTGTGCCAGGGCCTGCCCACCCTGCCAGCCAGGAATTCCTGCCCAATCTCCCATCCAGCCCTGCCCTCTGGCAGTGGGAGCCATTCCCTGTGTTCTGTCCCTCCATCCCTTGTCCCCAGTCCCTCTCCAGCTCTCCCCCAGCACTGCCAAGGCCACCACTGACCCATGTCCCCAAGTACCACATCCATTTTTTTAACCCCTCCAGGGATGGTGATTCCCTGGGCAGTCTGTGCCAGACTGGCCACCTTTTCCATGAAGAAATATTCCACAATATCCAATCTAAACCTCCCCTGGCACAACTTGAGGCCATTTCCTCTTTTCCTACCCCTTGTCACTCATGAGGAAACACCATCCCACCTGGCTCCAGCCTTTTTTCAGTGTCTGGTTTGTTCACAGGCACAGTGATTTTCACAAGGGAAATGTGTCTTGCAGTGTGAGGATGCTCAGTTCAGGGGTGAGAAGCATTGTCCTTATAAAGGTGTCCTGGGGCAGGACATCCCTTCACTGTGGAGCACAGAGTTGCTGCTGCTTTTTCAGCTGTTTTTTTCCCTGTTTTTATGGACTGCTATATTTTATGGCATCCCAAATAAAAGGAGATGTCACCTTTGCTAGGTAGGAAACATCCCATTTTAGTGAATCCCCTCATCCTGTCAGAGATAGCTTTGAACCCAAACAAATGATCCCAGTATTTCTGCAGAGATGTCAGCAGGGTGGGACAGGATTGTGTTTCCTTGGGCTGTATCACTGGAATCATCAGGATTAGCAGCTCTTTTTTGATTGCTGAGCCTTTCTCAGCACCAATAAATTCTGCTCCGTGTTGTGGCTTCAGGGGGGAGAGGGAGCACTGAGGGGAGCGGCCTTGGATCAGGGCAGGGAGGACAAGGAGGTTTAGCAGATGCTGGCAGAGCCAGAGCTCTGTCACCAGTCAGGGGCCTGCTTTGTCCCCACACTCGTGGCAGGGCTGCACCCACCCCATTCCTGGCGTGGCTGTGCAGGTGGATAAAGCCTGGCTGTGGGACTGGAGAGCCTGGTCCTCTGTGCTGGAGATGTGGGAGGAGCAGCCCCTCAGAGCAAGAATTTGGGGTGTAAGGTTTGCTCTATGACTGCTGAATTCATGGGATCATGAATGGGTTGGGTTGGAAAGGACTCAAAGCCCATCCAGTGTCACCCCTGCCATGGCAGGGACACCTCCCACTGTCCCAGGCTGCTCCAAGCCCCAATGTCCAACCTGGCCTTGGGCACTTCCAGGGATCCAGGAGCAGCCACAGCTGCTCTGGGCACCCTGTGCCAGGGCCTGCCCACCCTGCCAGGGAACAATTCCTGCCCAAGATCCCATCCAACCCTGCCTTCTGGCAGTGGGAGCCATTCCCTGTGTCCTGGCACTCAGGCCCTTGTCCAAAATCTCTCCATCTTTTCTGTCAGATCCTTCAGGCACTGCAAGGCCACAATGAGGTCACTTTGGAGCTTCTCCTCTCCAGGTGAACATTCCCAGCTTTCCCAGCCTCTCCTCCCAGCAGAGCTGCTCCATCCCCAGTGTGCTGGGCTCAGTTTGGAAGCCCAGCTTTGATTTGCCCCCAGGTGCTGTCCCTGGGCTCTCCAAGCCCAGCTCCAGCAAGGCACAGGGTGGGGGAGCTGAGCTGCCATGTGACAATTTATTCAGTTTATTTTAGTGGGACAAGAGCCCTTAA
This sequence comes from Aegithalos caudatus, assembly GCA_013389925.1. Classification (NCBI taxonomy): domain Eukaryota; kingdom Metazoa; phylum Chordata; class Aves; order Passeriformes; family Aegithalidae; genus Aegithalos; species Aegithalos caudatus. The sequence continues at coordinate 99,925 of WEIU01008663.1, forward strand.
GTGTCACTAAGCTAAATATTTCTCTAATTCATGCAGAACTGGAGTGCAATTAGCAGCCTGATGTCACAGGCCTGGGTCAGAGCTCTCCCCGTGATGTGGCTGCTCCAAGGTGGGAGCTCAGGATGGGATGGGCTGAACTCTCCTGCCTTGGTGACAAGCCCCAGCTGGCAGGGGAGGCTCAGGCTGGAGATCAGGGAAAGGTTCTTCCCCCAGAGGGTGCTGGCACTGCCTGAGGGAATGGGCATGGCCTGAGGCTGCCAGAGCTCCAGGAGCTCCCAGGGATGCCCAGGCTGGGATTGTTGGGGTCTGTGCAGGGCCAGGGGCTGGGCTGAGTGATCCCTGTGGTCCCTTCCCTTCTGAGGATTCTACATTCAGGTCCCCAGAGACTCATGGTCAGATCTGCCATAAAAGACACCCCAAGACAAAAGATAATCCAAAGGCATTTATTAATTGTGATACAGAACAGCAAAATCTGATGATTGGGTAGTTCAGACAAGTCAGGGAAGGAAAATTCTGCTCCATTTGCTGTGTCCTCTGGTCCTCTGTTCTGAACATAGTATAGTTCACCTCTCCCATGTTCCTGGTGTAGATGATGGGATGCAGAGGCTGGTGCTGGGAGGATCCCAGCAGGCTCCAAACAAGCATGTGGAGCTCCTAAATGTATTCCAAATCTGCACCATCCCTGCTAGTCCCCAGGAGGAGTTTCCAAGGTGACCTCTTCCCACATTTCACCTGCACCTGTGCTGAGCTCTGTGCTGGGGGCCCAGCTCTGCTCCTGCTTTCCCTGTGCTCATTTATCCCAGTGTGGAGGTGCCAGTGCTCCCTCCTCGGTGCAGACTGAGTCAGGCATTAAAATCACTTTGCTGAAGTTTATTTTTCAGCACTGACAGTTGATCTGTATTTTCTGCTCTCTCTCTGTTATTAGTAGCTGCCAGGAGCTCACAAATGCCAAATGAATTGCTGGAGGGGACTTCAGGAGTGATCACCTTGTTTGTAGTATGGCAAGGAAAAAAATCATGGACTCCCAGCCCTGGAGTAACTGAACAGATACTCCAGGCTTTAGTTTTGATGTTGTGGTTTTCAGCTGAATTAATCTTGCTTTCAAACAATGGTTGCTATGTGGAGAGCAAAAGGTGACATAAAAATAATTACAACATGCAAATATATGGAAAGGCAAATCCACATCCCAGCACAAGGTGACGGGGAGAAACAAATTCAAAATATTCAGATCATTTCTGTCCTTCTTTCCCATCCTCTGAGCCTGGTGCACCAGCACCAATTTTTCACATCTTCTGCTCTGGAATTGCTGAACTGAGCTGCAGCAGAGGAGATCTTTTGCACTGTGTTCCTGTCTCCAGCTGAATTTGAGATTCACTGACTTCCCTCAGGGCTCTTGGCTTGTCAGGAGAGATCCATGACAGGCACCAGGAGAGCTCCATTGTCACCTCCCAGCAAATGTGTGATCCTGGGAGCCAGGGGCTTTGGGGGGCTGATGGGATGGGCTTTAGCTGGTCTCTACAGCTTGGGGGGAACTTGGAAAAATATCCCTGAATGTGGTGTTGGTGTGCTGGGGCTGGCCACTGTGACACATTGGTGGTGGCACTTCCATCTCCTCCATCTCTCAGCTCCTGGGTCCCATTAGCAACGTCAAGGAAGTCTGGCATTTCAAATTTGTTATTTCTGCCTTCTCTTTAGTAAGTGCCAGTTTGACAAATCATGACTTTTCCCTGCACAGATGAATTTCTCCTGCTTAAGGTGAATTTCTCACTGTGAAAAAAAAAATAGTATTTTCAATATTTCATGTCTTGCAAATGAGAAGGTGCCAATCCTGAGGTCCTGGGATATTCCAGACCATGTGATGTCAGCTCAGATATAAAAGCTAAGAAAAAAGGGAGGAAGGGGAAATTTGTTATTTGCAATGTTTGCCTTTGGGGAAACCACTCCAGGGGCTGAAGACCTTCCTGGGAAGTGGCTGAACATCACTTGCTGATGAAAGTAGAAAATAAAAACTTTGGGATTTTTTCTCTTTTCCTTTTGCTTTAGAGGGTGGGCAGGCCCTGGCACAGGGTGCCCAGAGCAGCTGTGGCTGCCCCTGGATCCCTGGAAGTGCCCAGGGCCAGGTTGGACATTGGGGCTTGGAGCAGCCTGGGACAGTGGGAGGTGTCCCTGCCATGGCAGGGATGAACTTTGAGGTCCCTCCCAACCCACCCCATTCTGGATTCTATCTTGGCTCTGGCTGGTGCTGCATAGCAGGATTAGAAGCTCTCTTTGCTGCCTCATTGTTATTATTTTTTGTTAGCCACTGTCAGCCGTGCCAAGGATGCCCCAAGTCCCCCACAGCAGCTCTGTGTCTGCCTTGTAAAGCTTTCATTAATTATTGTGTCCTTTGTGCAGTTCAGGAACAGGTCTCACCTTCTAATCCACTTCTCCCAGCATTCTCAAAACATTTGTAGCTGTTAAGTTAAAAAATGGTTTTCCTTTGGCTGAGGGCTTTGAGGAGACAGCAGCAGCAGCACCCATTCATTCACCTCACTCAGGTTTCTGCTGCCTCATCCCCTTCAGGAGCAGATTAAAGATAGTTTCTCCAGGCAGGGATCCACAGCAGCCTGTGAAAAATGGGGAAAAGGCCCAAGGGTCAGACTCAATCTGCTTGGTGAGACAGACAGGGGGGTTATTTTTGCAAGCCTTGGCCTCCCCTCCCTGCACAGCCCCTGTGCTGTCAGCTTTGCCATCACTGTCACAGCCCCGGCTCTGTGCAGCTGTGCCCGGGCACCTGGCACACAGCAGAGTGCCCTCACACCTGCTGCTGCCTGGATCAGGAATTCCAGCATTCCCAGACACAGCAGCTGCTTCCCTGAGGGTCCACTGGGGTGCAGGGCCCTGCTCTCCCCTGATGGAGGAGTGTTTCTTGGGGCAAAGATGGAAGGATTTTTTCCCCTTGGAATATTTGGAGTTTTGGCAGAGCCCTCACAGTGATCTGCCCCCAAACCCCCTTATTGTGCTCCCACAGCCTGAGCCAAGGGGGAACAGTTCAGGATGAAGTTCCCTGCCTGCAGAGGGACACACAGACAGCACCATCAGAGCAGTTTCACCTCAGCCCACTGCTGGATTTACCCCAGGACAGGAATCCATGAGGATTGCAGATCTGTGGGGGAGGCAGAACATGGTCACTGCCAAATGGGATTCCCAGCTTTAGCCCTCATTAGATGTCAGGAATTTGCTTCCCCAGAGGCTCCCCCAGGCCTGGCATGGAAGGTGCAGCCCTAGTTAGGGATTCCCTTTGATTAGGATCAGCCTGGGGACGAGGCCCAGCAGCCCTAAACCCACACCAATTGTTGGGTCCTGTTAATTCCATGCTGTAGCTTCAGAGCATTCTCTAATTCAAAACAAAAACAAACAAACAAACAAAACCCCCAACCAACCAAACAAAAAAAAAACCACACCCCACCACTTCTCCGTGGTTTGCTAAAACTATTTCAAGTTAATTGAATGGAGCCAGGATTAATATTCCTGCTGTGTTTGCTGTGGAGGTGGTGCCTGTCAGGGGGCCTATTCCTCTCAGCCCAGTTTAAGAACCATTAGATCCCAGCTGGGAAGTGGAGAGGCACAGCCAAAGACCCACTCTCCTCCTTAAATCATCGCCCCAAAATTAGTCTGGGTCTAGTAAAGGCTGGGACCAGCCTCACCAAGTGGGTGAGAACCAGCAGAGGGAATTACATCTCCAGCAGGGAATTACAACTCCAGGTTTGTTCTTGGATGGAAAATGGTTCCTTTGCAGCCCAGCCCCAGCAGCATTTCCCATCCCCAGAGCCAAATGTGTCCCCGTGGGTTCCTGGCAGACGTGGAGGCCACAGCAGCCCTGCCCCAGGAGTCACAGAGCCAGCAGCTTTCAGGGATGCTCCAAATCCACACTGAGCATTATGGAATATCCTGAGTGGGAAGGGAATCCCAAGGACCATCGAGTTCAACTCCTGGCCCTGCACAGGACAGCCACAAAATCCCCCCAAGCCCTGGGAGCAAAGGAGGGTGTTTGGAGCCCAACCCAGAGCCCACCCACACACACCAGTGCCAACGGCAGAGCTGGGGGAATCCCGGGGATGTTCCTCCGTGATCCCATGGGTGTGTGAAGGGACACACAGGAGATGCCCAGGTGAGGCTGGAATTCCTCATCATTTCACGGTGCAGACTCAGGCTGGATATTTGGGGTTAGGGCACGGTGAATGGACTTAAACCCGACTGGAATTTCTCAGTGTGTGCTGTGAACACGCCCTGAGACCCGGGGTCATTTGTCACCGAGTGTCCCAGCCCTGCTGCCGGAGCTGCGGGGAGGAGCCCAGCCTGTCGCGACAGCCAGCCCGGGGACGAGGGACCTTGGAAATGTCCCGGTGTCCTTCCCGCTCCCGACAGCACCGGGAATGTGGGATCTTCCTGCCCGGGGGACCGGGATGGCAGCTCCTCCAGCCCCGGGAGAAGCTGGCACAGGACCTGGCTGTCCTGGGCACGTCCCACACTCGTCCTGGTGTCACCAGTCACGGGGTGAGCATTTCAGGTTATTGCCAGAGGGAATGGTTCCTGCAGGGCTCCTTGTGCCCCTGGCACTGAGGGTGAGTGTGTCCCCATGGGACAAAGCACAGCCTCCGTGTGGGGGATAGGGATGGGGATGGGGATGAGAATGGGGATGGGGATGAGGAACCACTATGCAGGGAGGGCAGGGCTGTCAGTCCAGGATCCAGCCCCAGCAGGATGGGACCGTGTCCTGCTCACAGGAGGGATAATCCACCACTGCTCCCTTTTGCAGGCTGGGAGGGCTTTGGAGAGGGGTGTGCCTGGACATTTGGAAAATATTTCTTATGTTTCCATTTATATGTGTGTGTGTGTGTGTGTGTGTGTGTGTATACACATTTTATATTTTACAATTTATTGTCATCATATCCCAGAGTGGTTTAGGTTGGAAGAAATCTTAAGACCATACCTACCATGGGTAGAGACACCTCCCACTGTCCCAGGCTGCTCCAAGCCCCAATGTCCAACCTGGCCTTGGGCACTGCCAGGGATCCAGGGGCAGCCACAGCTGCTCTGGGCACCCTGTGCCAGGGCCTGCCCACCCTGCCAGGGAATAATTTCTGCTCATTATCCCATCTATCCCTGCCCTCT
>WEIU01008664.1:5867-25874 GCA_013389925.1 Aegithalos caudatus
AATTTCCTTCTGGGATAGATTGTCACAAAGTAGTTCTCAGTAAGCCCAAGTCAGGTTGTTCCAGTCTGTCTATGCAGCTGTGCAGGTTGAAGCCAAAAACCTAGCTCTTGTATGGACTTGAAGTTTATAAAGGTAAACTTGGTGCTCTAATGCTAGCACTAGTTATCACATAGCTTAATGCTGCCCTGTCAACCCTTCTTCCTCTCTAGAATCTGATGGTGTTATTGCTGATGGTTTTTTTTGGTGGCTTTCAGCTGCTTTCTGCATTACAGAAATTCACAGTGATTCCGTTGCCATCGTTTCTCAAATATATTCCTGTTATATTAGTTATATTTTATGTTATATTAACTACAGGGGAAAGGAGTACTCAATAAGAGCCAGCACAATATTAGTTATCATCAGAATTGCATTGGAATATCATTAGCACTGTAGTCTGTGACTTTCAGGTTGTATTTAGAAAGTGCTTAAAAGCCAGTTTTCTTTTGTAGATCTGTTTTCTTTTGCAGTCCAACAACTCCCAGTTTCTAAGGTCTTACCCATGGAATGTGGAAAACAGTGCAGACCCGGTGCTTTTCCCTTATATGTCCATTACTTAAAAAGTAAAGTCTAAAAGAATATAATTTAAATTCTTTTCTAGAATTAAAAGTGGAAGCTTTAAAAATGCTTTGTCGTATCTTATCCAGTGAATAAATTCTTCATATTTCTATCACACAACAGATATTTTCAAATATTCCCCTTAAATACTCTTATAGAATTTTGTTTACTGGTAGCACTGTGATTCTGCTACTATCTCAAAAGCGAAATGGAATGTATGCATTCTCTCCTCTGCTGGAGAGCATTAAACATACGTGCACATGCAATAATATATCCCTAAACCACATCTTGATGGACATTTTCCTCCCCCTATGGTTCTTTGTCTTAACTAGAAAACTTGTCTTCACATTCTAGGTCAGTGAGAATCATTTTTATTTTCTACAGTTGCAGCATCAGCCCAGTAGGTTGGTGGCTCACAAAAGGAACCTGTCATTGTATGGATTTTTGCCTATAGCAAAATTTTTTCATTTTTCTTGGCTGCTTTAAATTATCCACAGACAATACTGCGAGGATTAACATATTATCAATAGACAATGCCATAAGGATTAACATAACTTTTCTTCCAAAAGTACATTAATCTCTGACATAAATCCTCCCTGAAGTTCACAAGTGGTGCTCACAATATGTGTGCCCAGATTGAGGGTATTTAAGGAAATGTAACTGATATCAGACAGAGGGCAAAATACCTGGTATTAGGAAAGGCCAGTGACCAAAAAGTGCTATTATTCTACAAGCATTTGCCTTTCTCAAGTTCTTGTATCTCTCACTGAACTCTTCTATAGTAATAATTTACTGAAATAGGCTGGGAGTAAGTACAGTTGCACTACTAACTCTGTTACCTAACATGGGTTCCTAAAACACCTCATACATACAGTGGACAGAGCAAAGCATGCCCCCAGCTACAAAATACAGAGCATAAAGATCAGCTAAGTAGTATCTTCACCTTTAGGTAGCATGGAAGGATCTTCTGAGGTCACCTCCTTCCACTCACCCCATAAAATGTTTTATAAATTATTGTCCTGACTGCAACACATGGGTGAAAATAGGAAGGGCAAAGGTTTGCCTGTGATGCTTCCACCTTCAAGCCCAAAACTGAAGGAAAGGCAAAGGGAACTGAGGGGAAGGAGCATGAGTCCTAGGTTTTCTAAAGGAAGATCAAACAGAGATCCCACAAGGACCAGGAGAACAGTAACAGGTGGAGCACTGTTAATAGCCTCATCAGTGAAATCTAATGGGTGAAAGTTACGGACCCTAAAACTACCAAAGGACAAGGATAGGACTGCTAAACCTGGTTTATTACCTACAAATAAGAATCAGTGAAAGAAACTCTTTACACCACCATGTAAACTAAAGTAGACTCCTGCCTATGCAATCCCTGATGAGAGAGCATTTGGGGATCACATAAAACTTTTAATGGAATGTTTTAAGGATTGTTTGGGGGAAGGAGTAAGTAGGTACAGGAGGCACAAATATGAGAAAATGAAAGGAAAAGGAGATTAAAAGGGACTAGTGATGCCCAAATAGGTTACTGGCAGCATGGTTTATCCTATCCTCTCACTCAATCCCCTTTCCAATAGTTTTAAATGCATGTGCACTCTGTTAGTGATCTGTGTGCATGACCACAGATGAACAGCAAACCAGCTTGGCTGAGGGATGTGAGCTTGTGCCAAGTGCCAGTCTACAGGAGAGGCATGAGGCTGAAGGGGCCCAGGCCAGCTGCTGCAGATGTGCAGCTCCAGGGACAGCAGCTGTTTGTAGTGCAGGTGAGAAACCACAGTGTCCTCTGTGTGAGTGTGCATTAGACATTCTTGATTCAAAGTGAAGCAGGAGGCTTCAAAGGCTTCCATTTCTCTCAGTGTAACAGTTAAATGCAGTCATTTGATATCAGACCCAGCAGCCAAATTTACTCTTAGAGGCTACATGTCCATCAAAACTGCTAGATGGGACTTTTTTCCCTCAGCTACTCTTTTAAGAATCTTATATGAACCATCAGATGGGGATGGAAATATCCCCTATGTCCTGAAATCCACTGGGTCTGGGTACCTCTAGCAATACCCAGCCTGTACAACTACTTCAAAGGGTAGTGTTGGAGAAAAGCAAACCTCCAGGCTTCCAGCTGATGCAATGCCATCAATGTAATTATTCTACTAGAGGCACTGATTCAGCTGTGTACTTAAATATACTGCAAAAATTAAGCAAAGGTTAAACTGGAATGTGCATTGAATCACAAAGGAAATATTAATCTTATAATGGTTAATGCATATATTTGTACTTGGGATGGACATTCAACTTGCCTCCAGTAAAACTTCATCTGATGTATCTATCCTTAAATCCTTTAGGGTGTTAAAACTGGGATATTTTTCACAGAGTAGTGATATCTTTTTGTTATAAAAAAATAGTGAATTTCACCTGAGTGATTTTTAGGCACTACAGTTAAAACATCTGAAACAGTTCTCAGCATCCAGGTCTATTGTCCTCTCTCACTACACTTTAGAATCTTGCTGGTATTTTTCAACCCGTTTTGGTTTTATATTTTAAAAGGGATTTTTTTCAGTTCTTATAACTAAAAAATACTACAATATAAGTAGAGATAAGACTTGGTAGAGCACCTAGGGCTTTCAACTATTAGCCTGATAAGATTATTTACTTTCAGAGCATTTTTGAGTTTTCAATCTAAATGTGCAAGTCAGAGATTCCAGTGCAGTCATTGAGACTACGTGAGCTTAAAAATATGACACTTAATACTTTGCCAAGGGAAATATTCCTTTTCTCCAAGGACCTTTCTGTGAGTCTTGGTTTTGAGATATGATATGCTAATATACAAAGATACTAAAATCCAATGCTGAATTGGTTGTTATTCAGTTTTGGGGGGAAAAAATCGGTATCTGAAATTAGAAGTAAAATCTCTGTCATTTTTCAACCACCAGATGTAAAGCATAGGTATTAACCCTCTCCAAAATATAACATACTACCAGTGTCAGTGTGTTGTGTCCTTTCCTGGATGACAGAGGTTAACCATGATGTTATCACTCAATTCCTCTCCACCTGCACACACATTACTTATTTATTTGTATGTATGTATGCACACACACAAAAAAACCCTAAAATTTGGCTATGTTTAAATAAAGACAATACCTCTGCTAGTTCTTCTGCAAAATACTCACATTATAATTCTATACTTTATTTAGAGTCTGTTCAGATTGAAATAGGATGCTCTAACTTTGCAAAAAGCTAACAAATAGACACAGCTTGAAGTACATAACAATATAAAGAACATCTCATACACTGATTGCAAGATAAAATATCATCATTAAGAGGTAGGAGATCTGCATAGGAGTCGACTGATTAAAGCAAAAAGACAAAACAGTTCTAAGACATAATTGCTTTCAATTAATTTCCCAAAATGAGCAAAAGTCAGGAGAGGTGGACATTTAATGGAAACAATTCAGTAGCCTGGAGAATAGCCTTAATTAAATGTTTTTTATTCAATATTTTATACTAGAGGGAAGGAGGAAAAAGATATTGCTTCTTATTCAACATCAAATGATTTCCAGGCATCTAATCTGTAGTAACAGAGTTGTTCCATTTGCGATTGTGCTATGGCCTTGGCCTCTTGCAATTACCTCATTTTTTCAGACACTGTGAATATTTGCCATTCACATTAATACAGTGTTTCAGAAAAGAAAGAATAAATAGAAAAATAAAACTTGTTGGAGTATTTAATTACATAATCTCTTCATTAAGCAATAAAACCTATTCACGGCCATTTGGTCAGATTAGAAACAGTTCACTGGTGCAATTGCCATGATCAGCACTCAGGACACTCACCCAGCACTGTCCTTAGCTGATGGATTGCAGGAGTGCTAGAAGTCTGACAAACACATTACTATCAGATCCATCTGCAGCAAGGCAGCTCCTAAGAGAATTATTATAACAGTTTGTGTTGTCACCTTCCAGTCTCACTTTTATAGCTGCTCAGGGCAGAGTGGAAACACCCAGATTCCTTTAGGTTAGAAGCAGTGTGATTTAAAGGCTAGGGAAAAATTATTTATTCTCCTGTCCTTTCTCATTCAATGCAGTGTAACTGTTTACAGAGAAGAAGCAGGATGGAGATATATAGACATTCAGTGTAGGAAAAAAGTTAAATAAAAATGCAGGTGATAAGCTTATCTTTTCCTCTGAAACTGTAGAGTAACATATGCAGAATACAATAACAATTTCCAGAATGAAAACTTTCACATAGAATGGCTGATTTGCTAAACAGAAATAGGTGTTCTTAAAAATGCTGCTTATTTTCAACTTGATTGCAAATAGAGAACGAAGTAGCACAAACTTTTTTTTTTTTTTTTTTTTTTTTTTTTTTTTTTNTTTTTTTTTTTTTTTTTTTGCTTCATTTTCTTCACAGAAAAAGAAGCTGAGAAGGAATTTGCTCTTTTTAAATACAGCTTGTGCAGCTGTCTTGTTATCAGAGGGTGAAACCACAGGGTTTGTTGCTTACCAACCCACTTTTCTGTGAGACACCTCTTGCCCTTTGCTTACAGTAGTAATATCTGGCATTTAAAGATTGTTATCTTTAAATCGTTTCATAGTTATTCATTGTTGTTTAGTACTGACGCTATGTAGCAATGAAAACCTATCAAACAATTTTGCCTGACAGAAACTGTCACACCAGTTAATGGCTTAGTTAAAAATAGATCTTAAAGGATGTTGGAAGTCAAAACCAGGTATATTTCCAGGTTGTATTTAGGTCAAGGTATATATTTCTTCACTGTAAAATTTTCAATTAAAGTTGGAGATCCAGGCTCTGCAAATACAGCTACACATGAACATTCCTCAACACTTTGGGAATTTTTGTTCCAGTTCCTCATTTTGCTTGTGACAATTTCCTCATTTAACAGTCTAATTACATTTTCAGGTTAGCTATTTTAGTTGTGTTCTTTTAAACTTAAGAAGCAGATTTTATACAATATTCTAGTCTTACAAATAAAGCTATACTCAGTAATAAATATTTGTCCTCTAATATCATTGTAGAACTTGTTCTGTTGGATTTAATTTCTTTGTTTTTTTGTTTACAAGCAGGCTCCGATGACACTTCCATAAATTGTTATCTGATTGAAATATTTGGACGGACCCTATTCAATAACTTTTACCATCATATGGATGGTGCTTAGACTTCTTGTATGTCAAAATATTTCTAACATCATCTTTATCATCTGGATTCTGGTATTATTGGTTGTTTCTATCCTTTCTGTCATTCAAGCCTGTAAATGACTATTTTTACCTGAGATTTGCCTTTGAAATACATGTCTGTGTGATCTTTAAGTACCTTTGATCCATTTCCCCTAAGACCTCCAACATATGAAATTTCTTCTTTATGTAATATGTTTTGCTCTATTAGAACTGTTTTAAGTGTTTCTGGGATCACACGCTCTCCTGTCCTTAACTTGTCTTTATGAAGTTTTGTTTTTTTTTCATAAGATGTTGAAGAAGCCACTTGTCTCCATGAGACACCTATTGGACATCCATTTCTCTCCTGTCTCAGCACACATTACTCTGGAACTAGAGTTCCCATGGCAGCTTTAGCAGATGTTTCTGGCTTCACACAGTATTCAGCTGAGACTGAATTATGCCTGAATTACAGGCAAGCAGGAACTTCTTGCACACTTTTTCCTAATACACTGTGTGCCTATTATACTCCAAAGCTGCAATTCTCTTCAGGACTGATGTGTCGCACATCAGCCTTTGCCAGGTGCCAGGAGACCCACCCTGTCACTCACCTTACCTCCCTGCAATCCTGACTCTAATGATTTGTATCTAAAGGCATCTGAAAAGACAAGATTTTCCATTAAAGACTGCCAGGATTCATGAGATTGAGGAAGGAGAGGAGTTGTATCATTGCTTTTGTTTTTTTCCTATGCAGTTGTGACCTCTAGTTCTGCCTCTCTTCTTATAGATAAACTCTGTGGATAACATAATTATAAACAAAACAAAACGAAAACAAAAAAAAAAACAACAACCAAAACCAAAAAACAAATCCCCAAACCAAACAGCAAACACTGCACTTGTCCTTAGAGATAAAGTTAGTGCTGTAGAAACCTCTTTCAAGGCAGGAGGAGGAGAACTGCAAGATGCAGATGTACCCAGTTATTATTTTTATTAAGACATCATGATGTCCCACTCTACTCTGCACTGGTGTGTCTCACCTCGAGTCCTGTGTGCAGTTTTGGTTACCACTATATAAAGAAGACATTCAGCTATTAGAGACCATCCAAAGGAGGGCAAGAGAGGATGGTGAAGGATCTGGAGGTGAAACTATATGAGGAGGGGCTGAGGGCCCTTGGTCTGTTCAGCCCCTCAGTCTGTTGAGACTGAGGGGATACCTCAGTGCAGGTACAGCTTCTCCTGAGGGGAAGGGCAGGGGCAGGCACTGATCTCTGCTCTGTGGTGACACTGACAGGACCCCAGGGAATGGCCTGAAGCTGAGTCAGGGGAGGTTTAGGTTGGACATAAGGAAAAGGTTCCTCAAACAGAGGGTGGTTGGGCAGTTAATAAGATCTACAGGGTCACAACACCAAGCCTGACAGAGTTCAGGAAGCATTTGAAGAATGCCCTTTGGCACGTGTTGTGATTCTGTGCAGGCCCAAGAGTTTGATTCAGTCATCCTGATGTTTCCCTTTCAGTTCAGCATGTTCTGTGATTCACTGCACTAGCAGCATTGTTTTACAATTCTATAAAATACTTGCAACAAATTTCTGCTTCTTTAAATCAACAGAAAAGAAATCTTGGCACCTGGATAAACTGGTTTCCTTGCTAGCAGAAGGCATTAGGCATGTTCATACCACTGGAACTATCTGACAGGAGATTCCTTTCCAGCATCTTCACACTTCTTAGTGGGCACAGGTCCTCTGCTCTTTTTGACGTTTTAGTGAGGCAGGAACAGTGGTGCAGAGTGGAAATACTGATCTTTGAGGCATATCTAAAGGCAAAGATCTGCTGAAATGTCTTTAGAAAAACTTGGGCACAGCAAAGCTGGTGCCAGACCTGCTGCATTCAGGTTCATGCCACCCTAAGGGGTAGTGAATTAGTGCCTCCACCATGTGCAGGCTCCTCTACCATGAGGTTGCTGGTGTAAGTTAAAGCAGAGGCCAAGCACAATGTCAGGCAGATAGACATTGTGCATGAGTGGACAATCATGATGCAGCTGCTTTGAGGAGAAAATCATACTATAAAAACAAGCTATAGATATTTTTTTTGTCCTGAAAGATGCAATCTCTCTTACATTTAACCAGATAAGGAAGTAATTTTTACATAAGAACATGAGTTTCAATATTTTGTTGTTATGGGAAAGCGTCTCCAAAGCTTTAGGGTGTTTCACTCATTAGATTCTTAGGGAGTTCTTAAAGATTCAGGTGTGTCTTTAATCTCAGAGAATTTTTGAAATTGAAGGTAATTTTTGAGTTGAAGGCAAACTCTGCTCCATAATTCAAAATGGACTTTCAGAGGCCTCTTCTATTCCTCAGCCTTTCTGTACCTGTTCACCTTAGTTTTCATAAGATATTTTTTGAATGTAATGCATCAAGTGCTTTCTGACACTTACTTGGTGAAATACAGAACTTCTAAATTATATTTAACTCTATTTCATAGCTATTTGCATGGCAATTGGCATTGTATAATGCATGAAAACACAGTTCACTGAGCTGAAGTCTCGTTTTTAGTATGGTTCTGACATATATTTTATTATTAAAATGATTTTAAAATGCCCTTTGTGTATTTGTCTAACAGCTTTCTCACAGCAACAATCTGAGCTTCAGCACTGCAGTGGAAGCTGTGGCCTTGTGGAATCCTGCTTTTTCCCCTTGACCTCATCTTTCCTCATGATTGCAGTTAATACAGCATGAGAAAGGAATTCCAAATTCCAACACAGCATAACACATATTGTTGCTGTCTTCACAGGCCTTTCTTTTCCTCTTGAGAACTGAATAAAGAAGAGCCATACAATGGCTGACTTCAAGAAAAATTTCTTAGATTCTGAATGCTGAATGTAGTGCATGAATAACTGATTATGTTTCCTGTATAGAGATTTGAAAGATGGTGTGTGCTGACAGAGGTATAATGTCAAGCTTTTGCAATGGTTTTTATATTTTGAAAGTATACCCATTATACTGGGTGTGTGTGTGTGTATATATATATACACACATACTCTATATGTATATATAGAGTAAAGTCAAATAATCAGTTTATTTTCACCTTTTGCTGCTGCCACTAGTTCTGCTGGGGGGAAGCTGTACAACCTTAGACATCTGCCTTTCTGAGTAGGAAGCTCTTTTAAGCTGTGGAGCTGCCTTACTGCCCTTCTTTTGGAAAATACTCTGACATTTTTTGTATGTGACAGTACTGGCCAGCATCAAGATTCCAGATTTAGAGCAGAATTCTGTGAAATCAGCATGAATAAGATTTCCAGTGGTTTTATTTAATTATTTATTCGTATTTCCCACTCTCCTCAAAGCCTATGCCAAGTTATTCAGCAGCAGAAATTGAACTGAAAGTTTGCAATCTGGTAAAAGCTGGTAGATTTTAACAAGCTGATGAATCAGGTTCTTAAACACTGAATCTCAGTGTGCTTGCTTAGATCAGTAAGCAGTTCCTCTGGCTCCATTCCTAGAGGAGAGCTTTATTTTTCTGATCTCTTTATGACAATGAGACTCCAGGGCTGGCTCCTCAGGCTCTTGTGGCGCGTGCTGCCTTGCTTTGCTCAGCTCACTGTAGTTAATGTTGCTTATGTAGATTCCATCTATGAGGATGTTCTAGATTCATGGTTTAGGAACATGCTCACCACCTCAATCATAATCACTTTCCCAGTGTTAGCTCTGTTGAGAGCTCTAACAGACTTTACATCCGAATCATTGATTGGAGTTGTACTCCTAAATAAAGGGATTCTTCTGTTTTCTGAGATGAATGATAACACATGGTAATACATGTCTGCAGTACATAGTATTCAACTGTAAGTCAATGCCCCACATGATACTCTATGGCTCTAATATATAAGTAATTTCTATGAGAAGTTTGTTCAGTCCAAAATACCTCCAATACTGTGAGCTTAATGTCACAGAGTGTTGAAACAAAAGGAGAGCATGCAGTGGTGTGCTAAAATACCAGATATTTTTAGAGGATCTCACACAGCAAAGAGTAACAAAGCTGGTGCACATTTTTCCCCTATGTCTGTGGAGTTCATTGGCCCCTTATGGTGCATGCTCTCATCTGGATCATGGCCAGGAATTGTCCAGCAGAAATGTAGTTTGCTTCAGCCACAATTGTGCCTTGTGGATGTGTTAGAAATTAGGCTGTAGGGATGATCAGCCCACAGCATTTAGCTTGGTTTTGTTTTCAATGTAACCACTGAGCCTGTAACCTGTCTCAGTGCTGCACCATCCTCTGATGGCAGGTAGCTCCTCAGGCATCTGGACATGTGAGTCATTGCTCAACCTGGGATCCTGGGCTTCCTGGAGGAAGAGTGGAGTTCCCTTATGCACAACAGAGAGTGTGAAGAGAGGAGTCAAGGTGCTAGACTTTGTCCCTGCCGTGGGAGCAGACACAGATAGGGTATGCCTCTAGAACCAACAACACAAAACACATCCAAGCCCAGAAGTGAAGGCACTGTCAGAGTTAATCACTGTAAACTTGTGCAGACTTCTTCATTGCCCTAAGCTTCCTCTCTTACTGTCAGGCCCTTGGGTTCTGTGTCCTGTCATGCACATTTGTTTCCTTGTTTTGCCCTTGTGCATTTTCTAGTGTCATTTCCTTTCCCTGTAGAGAAACCAGGGGAACAGTATCTCCTAGATGAAGCTGACGCATTACTTCTGAGTCTTTCTACTGAAAAATGTTGCATTATTCATTTATTTCTATTCACACCTGTGACACACAAAACCTGAAAATCCTCAGAGATCTTCTGAGCTGCAGCATTATCTATAACATCAGTAAGTCTCTGTAAGTTGCTAAAAGATGTGTTATCAAAAGCATTAAGGTTTCAAAACTTATTAAAATTATTTCTCCACAGGTTATGCTGTGTGCTTAGTCTAACTACAAATGCCACAAGGTTCTACATAAATCTTGGCAGGATGGGTCAATCCTCTGATTTTCTCTAATAAAATGTAAAGTTGAAGTACTAAAACATTGCACTTTTAAATCCATCCCTGTGCCTGTGTTTCAAGTTCTTTCACATTGTTGAAATAATTGTTTTGTTTACTCAGAACAATGTGAGCATGGTTCAGTGTCTCTCCCTATCTCTGACACCAACAACTCTAACACCACTGGCGTGTGACTGCTCTCAGGTGCTCAGGGACACATCCTTGAGAGCAGCCTTTTCTTGGCATCACTCCATCCTTTCTGGATGAATCGCCATCAGTGCTTAACTGCAAGGGCACAATTTCAGAAGGGCTTATTTACTAAATTTACTTAATTTTGAACCTTTAACTTTCTCCATCATTTCCTTTCACCAAAGACGGCTTAAGCACAGTTTCTGACTGTACAACTGGTGAGCAGGAATTTTTAGAGGAACACTTCGCGTTTTCTCATCACAAAGTGTGCTGTTGTTGTGCTACACACCATCTCCAGACAAGGATTTGTCCTCATTGCTTTGGGGATCTCTTCATGTGAATCGTATTCTTGGCTTGGCTGAGAACAGTCTTTGTTTCCTAAGTCCCATGATGGCTGTCATTCTGTGCTAAACTAACTCTCTGATGTATCTCCCTGAAGATAAAAATTATAGTCCTGTTGTAGGAGAAAATCTAAAGATACGGAAAAAGTTTTATAGAATGTTTATTGATGACTAACAAACAATATTTTCTGTAGTGGTGTCATTTTCTTTCTTTATTGGATCATATAACAAAAATTCCCTCAGAGATAATTATCCATAAAACATTATTTTCTTTACTGATCAGAAAGAAGAGCAGTAGTAACATGAAATCTTGAAATAAATTAGCATAGGGTATTTATCAAATTGTATTCTTGGCTCTAGAGTCCTGTTTTTCTTAATGGCTGGCAGGGAAGAGAAAAAAGGTGAGTAATTCTAGCATTTTTTTTTTTTTTTCCCCTGTTTTTTTATCACTGCCATGATAAATTTTGGTGTACAGTTAATAAAATAGAAATTATGTTTGACCAGTTATATGTCCAGCCAAAACAGTTCCTGATGGGTAACGCACTTGCCTGAAAAAGAACACATTTAGAAATACATCTATTTATTTACATTAACATAGATAATTGCTAGGTATTCAGTTACCTGTGTAGAGAGAACATGGAAGTAGTAACTCTGTCTTAATGAAAAATTGCAATTTTGAGAAGTAAACTCTGTATGGTGTGGGTACTACTGGTAAATTAATCGACCAATACTTATATTGTGTAGTCAGCAAATTCTTGTTAACATTTTTAATGTGTCTGAGAGGCCAGACAAAGTGAGCCAGCGACAGACTGAGAAATTAAGTGAATGAATCTTATTAAAGTTTTCTCTGACTGGAAATTAAATGCCAAGTGAATGGAAATGTATGATGAAGAGAATTCAGAGGCAAAATTTGTAAACAATTTGGTCATGTCTACACTTGTCATTCCAAATACACTTCTCAGCATAGTTTTAACAGTAATAGAGGTGCTCGAGAAAATTTCAAATAAACAAAAAATCCAGACACACCAGCAGAAATTTAATCAAGAGATGCAAGTGTCTAAGAAAGTGAAAGGCTTTTATGTCTGAACCTTTCATGAGAAGCAATTAATTTTTTTTGTTTAAATTTGGAGCTTTTATATATAGAAAATATATATTTCTGAGATTTTTATATTTTTTTTTGGAGAAAAAAAAAGAATGCTCTTAAGGCCATTTGAGCAAGAAGCTAGAAACTTTCAAAGATGAACGATTTTTTGAGTATAAACAGATTATCTAAATTTTAGACCTCCAATTCCTGTGTGCTGGACTATATTCTTAAGTGCCATATTTCAGTGGGACAATAATCTTGGTTTATAATGGTCATAGAATCCAATTTATTGAAAGATAAAGGTGCAAATAATTACCAAAATAATAAAAGCCTGTGTTTGCTGTGGGGCATCCAAAGTGCAATGCTGAAGTTCTGATTCCAAACAGAACATGTTACTGCATCTATTGAGCATCAGCTGTTTCAGCATCCATTCAATCCAGGCACCATGAACTTCTCCAGTTCAGAGGCAAGAACTGAGACTTTTACTTTGGTGTGAATTCCTTCATCTTCCATCAGCAAAGTAATGGGTGGTAGCCTTGCATAGTTAATACAACCAACTCTCATTAATATTTCAGTCATACCCAGGCCAGAGGCATTTTTACAGCCATTTCTTCACCAACTGGAGGAAGCATGGCATCTTCATCTCTCCTCTCCTTTAATTTAATGGCCTATTTATTATCTGTTTTCTGTAATTACATTTTTCTGAGGTAGGCTAATTGCCATAACAGTGTTATAACTGAATATCAATATAGCATTTATATTTCAATTGTGCTTTATTCTATTTTCTGTATTAATCTACTATTATTACTTACATAGAAGAATGGACTGCATAGCTCAAAAAATTCTGTCTGATCCTTCCAAATAGTTTTCATATACTTTCATGATGTTTCTTCAAACATATTGTTTAGTTGTTATTTATTCTCTTTATTTTTATTTTCTGATTACAAGATCTGAAAACCATACAATATATGATGTTTAACAAAGACAAAAGCAACCTGGGTTGAAATAATCCCAAGCAGCAATAACAGGTGGGGGATGGATGTCTGGGTTGTAGATATTTTGGAAAAGACCTAGAGTGCTGTGAGAAGCAAGCTGAGCATGGATCAGCTGTGAACCCTTGCAGCAAACTCTGTGTTTGCTGCATGGATCAGTAAGAGTATATGTAGCAGGTGATAAGGTGTGATTATTTAGGCCAGACATGAAATAGAGTGCTCAGTTTTGGTCCACCTTCCATTCAAAAGACATAAAAACCAGGCTTACCAAGATGGGTGAAGAACACATATGAGAAAAGTTTGAAGAAGTTGGAACCATCCAGCCTAGGGAAAAGAAAATTCAGGATGGGGGATCACAGCCTTTCAATACCTCAAAAGTAGCAACAGAAAAGGAAAATATATTTCTTGCACAAGGATGCTTGGGACATGAGGCTGTAGACATGGGCAAATTCTGTCTATGAAACAAATCTTCATGGTGAAAACAATAAAACATTTGAATAAATTACACAGACAACTGGTATGGTCTCATTCACCAGAAATACTTGTATTTGTCTTGGCAGGATCACAGATAATCTGATCTAAGACCCTGATTTCACCAAACAATCAGACTGAGTGTTTTTTCAGTATCTCTACTGTCCTGTTCTGTGATTCCAGAGCTCAAAGTAGAGCTCTGGCAGAGAAGAGGTTTAAAGAATCCTTTTAGGGCTTTTATCTATCAGGGGAGATGTCAGATAATCAGGATTAATGAATTTTGTAAATGCTCAGAAACTTTTCCAGTCTGAATCACTTGGGTCTTGCTTGAGGCACCAATCCTGGAAAAGGAAGGTTGCTATGTTTATTGGCAGCACAGTTTAAATGTAATTTTCTCTTGTCACACTGAGATAAAATAATTGCTTGCACATTCCTTGTTTGCAAAAGGTTTAGTAACATTCTTGCCTGGCTAATTGTTTGATTCTGTGCTAATTCTTTGGCAATGACAACAGGACCATATCCCCAGTCTGTACACTATGTAAAGCAATTTTCATCCAACAAATTTATCAAGGGTGTTTCATTAGTCGGATTATGATTTTCTGTCTTTATCACAATCGTTGATTCAGAGTAAATACATACAGTTCTTCTGGATGGTACCTTGCTCAATTCAATCAACTATGATTAAGTACATACCTAGCATTTTTTAAATTGTATGATTTAAGTGTAGTTTTCAGAGGGGGAATATATGTTATTTTGGAAGAAATAAGAATAGTAATTAAAATTGTTTTAAAAAATCAAAATCTCTTATTTTGCAAGGTTCTTCTCCTATCAACTTGCATTTCACATTGTAAATATTTTGGAAAAGAGCCTTGGTTTTTCAAGTCAAGATTTTCTTTTTAGGGTTTTCTTTTTTCCCTTTTATCATGTATTCTACTTTTCACCTTTTACTACAAGTGGAAAAAAAGGAAATGAAAAAGGATCAACAAAAAAAGGCTAAAAACTTGTGTTAAAAGGGTGGAAACTAATCTTTTTTTCCTCACTTTAATGTTTAAGGAAACACTTTGAAAAACGTGAAACAACAAAGCAGGGAACAAGAATGGATCTGTCCAGCTAAATAATTCTGCCAACAATCTTGATGGTGGCATAAAGGACACACGCCAGATTTGCAGATGACATCAAACAGGAGGGAGCAGTAGGAAGAGTGGATATACTCAAGGATTTCTGTTCAGAGACAACTCCAAGTCAGAAGGATGAGCACACAAAGGCCTTATGCAATTCAGCAAAGAATGCCAGGTCCTGCCACCAGGGATGACAGACCTACAAGCTGGGGAGCTGCTCTGTAGGAAAGGCTCTGGGGTTCCAGCTGGGACCAGTGGGACTTGAGCCAGGGCATGATGACCTGGCAGCTCCCTGGGATGCACTGGCACCAGCCTCAGACTGAGGGAAGGGACCATCCCTCCATCCTGGGTCCTGGCAGTGAAAAACAGACTTTGATCAACCAAGGCAGGCATAGGGGTCCCTCAGGGTGGTCAGGATGGGAGCAGTGTCTGGGTGAGAAGGTGCCAGGGAAACTGGGCTTGGTGCACAGTCCCAACAGGGTCCTGCCTCCATCCAGGACAAGGACATCAGCATTTCTCACCAGGATGAGGAGCAGTGCGTAGGAAACACTGGAGGTCCAGGCTGGTTCAAGGAGTTAAAAAGTGAAACGTGTGGTCCAGGGAGTTTGGGCAGTCACCATCCTTGTAGGCCTTTCAAGAAAAAGCCCAGGAAGCCCGGTCTGATCTCATACCTAACAATGCTGCAAACACAGGTCTGGACTAGAGAGCTCTTGAAGCTCCTTCCCATCTGATTTATTCTGTAATTTTAAGACATTCAGTAAAAAACGGTCCACACAAAAAGTGAAAAAATGAAAAGAGTGTACTTATGTGCACATAGGTCTCCACCCACTAAAGGAAATAGAAATTAATTTCTGCTTTAATCCTAAAAAAAAACTTCAACAAAGGTTCATATCTAATAAAAAATGGGACAAATTTTGCCTTTTATTTTTTAATTAAAACAATTCCTGGAGAAAAAAATACGTTTTGTTCAGTTCTAGTTTCTAAGTGCTTACTAAAACTACTGAACATCTTGTTGTATTCTTGCTTTGCAGTTAGATTAATACACACTGATCTGATCATGAATAATCTGACACAGAATCAGACCCTTACAATTTGGTGCCTCTGCATGTTATGGCTGCTTACCAGGCTCTTATTTTCCTAAAAAATAAGTGATTTCTTTGAGAATTTGTACTATAACACATGCATTGACACAAAATGAAATCCTGAATCTGCTTGGTTTGTTGTTTTGTTTTTTTTTTTCCAAGCAGCTGTATTCATAAACCTCAGTGAACTAAATATTCTTAGTGAAATGGAACAAGCCTCAGCTTTCCAAAATAAGTATACTGAATCTTTGAATGAAGAGCGATGGTTTTTCTCTTAATCTTTTTGTTTGTTTGTTTGGGTGTTTCTTTTAATGATAACATTCAGCTGCCCAGTAGAAATTGATAATATTAAAAATTATTTCATAGGTTTCATAGACTTTTTCACAGCTGGAAAACAAACAAAAAAAAACCTATCAAATTGAACAAAGGGTGTAGAAAATGCTAACATTTTTGTTTGATAATCCTTGAACTTATTCCACTGTGGAGTGCATCAGGTGTTGGCAAGTTAGACAGATGGCATTGAAATGATAACTTGATGATTACTTTTCACAAGTTTTTTAACTCTTTCAAGTTTGTTGAGGGTTTGGGGGGTGGTTTTTTGTTGGTTTTTTTAACACAGAGAATGATTTTTAAGGAAACCTCCCTTACTGAGTCATTTGTAACTAAATATCTAATTTCCAAAACAGAAGTGTGGTGCTCCTAAGACAATGGCCTGATGAAATGAAAGTGCTTCCAGTTTGTGCAGGGATTTCACACAGTCTTCTATAGACATTTAAGCTGCTCCTTCTTTTCTTTCATGTGAAAATGTGTTCCAAACATATCTCCTATTCCATATCATTTGAAAACAAGACTTTTCTAAAATCACTACTTACAGTTAAATGGTAGAGAAAATGGAAAAGTGAATTTCCCAGTGGGATTCTTAAGATGTATTCATATTGTTGCAATTTATCATACAAACTCTTAGCATAAAATTTCACAGGATGACATGAAATCACACTAGATTTCACTTAATAAGGGCCAATTTAGACTTATTGAAAGCTGTCCTGAGGCTTCTTGTAAACTCATGTATCCTCTTGTAAGTCTTATGATTTTTACTTTCACTCGGCAAAAATCCGTAACAAAATTTTTGAAAGAAAAGAACTAATTTTTTGTGAGGACAGAATTTAAATTAATTTTCCATCTCTGGCATTTGAGTTAGGGAGGAATTTATTTCAATGCATAAAATAGAATATTGGAGTTTTTTAACACCACATGCCTCATGTTTTGTCTGTGGATAAACATGTATCTTTGCCAAAATCTGATGGATTGTTTTTGCCTTCACAAAAGTCAGTATCTCCTATGAAAAATTCTCAAAAACCTTTCAAGAGAATGTAATGTAAAAATATCTTATATATCCAACACCACACTTTGAGACTGATAGAAGAAATAATGTGATATAAATGAATATTTATACCATTAAGAAAGCATTTTTTTAATCTCCAATTTTCCATAGAATCACAGAATCATTTAGATTGGAAAACACCTTTGAGATCATGGAGTCCAACCTTTGAACTTGTCAACCAGACCATGGCACAAGTGACACATCCAGTCTCTTCTTGAGCACCTCCAGGAATGGTGACACCACCACCTCCCTGGGCAGCCAATTCCAATGTTTAACAATGCTTTCCTTAACAACCCTTTCCATGAAGAAATTCCTACTGATGTTCAGCCTGAATCACTCCTAGCATAGTTTGAGGCAGGTGCAGAGAGCAATAAGGTTCCCCCACCCAAGTCTCCTTTTCTCCAGGCAAACACCCCCAGCTCCCTCAGCTGCTCCTCACCAGACCTGTGCTCCAGACCCTTCCCAGCTCCATTCCCCTTCTCTGGACTCACTCCAGCCCCTCAATGCCTTCCTTGTAGTGAGGGAACCAAAACTTCACACAGGATTTGAGCTGTGGCCTCACCAGTGCCCAGTACAGGGGGACAATCCCTGCCCTGCTCCTGCTGCCACACTATTGCTGATCCAGGCCAGTGCCATTGGCCTTCCTGGCCCCTGGGCACACCTGGATCATGTTCAGCTGCTGTTGACCAGCACCCCCAGCTCCTTTTCCTCCAGGCACCTTTCCAGCCACTCTTCCGCCAGCCTGTAGCACTGCAGGAATATATGGTGGCCAAAAAGTAGGACTCAGCACTTGGTCTTCCTGAACTCCATGGCACTGGTCTCATGTCCTCTATCCAGCCTGTCCAGGTTGCTCTGCAGAGCCTTCCTACCCTCCAGGAAGTCAACACTCCCACCTAACTGTGTGTCATCTGTGAATTTACTGAGGCTACACTCAATCCTCTTATCCAGATCACCAATAAAGTTATTGAGTAGCACTGGACCCAGTACTGAACCCTGGGAGCCACCACTACAGACTGGCCACTGACTGGATGCAATACAAATTCCCACCATTCTCTGGATCTGGTCATCCAGACAGTCCTCATCCCAGTGAAGAGTTAACCTGTCCATGCTGTGTGCTGATAGCTTTTTCAGGAGAATGCTGTGGAAGACAGTGTCAAAGGCTTTGCTGCAGCATGGGTTAAAAAACTCACAGCCTTTCATCCACCAAGCAGGTCATCTGGTCATAAAAGGAGATCAGGCTGTTCAGGAAGGATATGCCTTTCCTAAATCCATGCTGATTGGGTTTAATTTCTTGCTCATCCTGTATGTGCCATGTGATCACACTCAAGATGATCTGGTCCCTAACCTTGCTGGGCACTGACACCAGGCTGACTGGCACGTAGGTTCTCCAGATTCTCCTTCTGGCAGCTTTGCAAAATTTTTTTGCATAGGATTTCTTTTGTACAGTAGAAATTCTTTGAATGTTTTCTGATAGACAAAGGAAAAATGTGTTCATTTCACAAAGTCTAAATTAAATCAAAGAATCAAAAAAGATTATTGATTTCTGAAAAACATTTAAATAATTGTCAATCGATTTGTAAAACAATACATCCAGGAATCATATCTAATACAGTAGACAATCTGCAATATTACACACTTCCAAAAGAAATAACAAACTAATACTGACAATAATGCCAATGATGAGAATATTAATAAAACCAACATCCTTCTGTACATTCTTCTGTAACTAGTCCCAAAATTTTCATACTACATATGCACAGGTGCAATTATGTTCACATCCCCCAAGACAGGGGTGTAACCAGTAACCCCCACCCACCTAGGCATGGGGGCAGCCCTGACTACATTCTCCTCCTGTAGAGAGCTGGAAGCCCCAGGAACCTGACACTGATGGGAAAGGGCTCAAAAAAGTTGTTTGCACACACCTGCAGTGGCTCCCACCTGCTGTCTGTACCCTGCAGAGAGCAGCCACTCACCAAGTGAGGACCCTTCCAGCATCAGGCAGGGACAGTGACAGGGACATCCCTGTTGGCTGGGGCTGTGATGCCCCAGGGCAACTTCTGTTACTGCCAAATCAGGTTTCATTTCTGTCCTTTCCACTGCAAAGTCATTCCCTCTGGTTATGAATTTTCATGCTTCTTTTATACTATTCCCAGTGACTGCTTCTTTGTATCAAATCCTCTTTATAATTCCCCCATTACTATTTAATCCAGCTGACAATCATTTCCTTCTTGAGCCTGATCAGTTTGGGGTGAATATTCTAAAAAACAGGTTTTTGTATTCAGTACATACACAAAGACACACATGCTCACACATCCTCACTACTCACGCTCTCATGCTCTCACCAGAACAGATAATTTGCCAAAAGTGGGTTGTGCAGGCACCCCTGAATCGATCACCACAGGAACAGGGTGTGACTTCTCACACTGTCCTGAGGTTGCCAGCAGGGACCCTTGTGGCAATAACTAAAGGAGCTAAAATTGTGAATTAGTCAAAATATTTCATTTGAAACCAGAATTTTCATCTTATTTCTTCTCAGGAGAAAAAGAACCATTTTTTCCTCTGCCGATTTCTCTTCACCAAATCACTCTAAATTTCAGAAAAAAGATCTAGGAATGCTTTTTTTTTTTTTTT
>WEIU01008664.1:53065-72995 GCA_013389925.1 Aegithalos caudatus
AAGGAAATATTTATTCTTTATCATCTTTTGAATTAATTTCTTGCTCTTCCTGAGTTGTAATATCTTCTTGTGAAGTAGTATGTCCTAGAAATGTGCATAAAAACAAACTCCATTAAACCTCAGTATAATAAATACTATGGTTTCTTTCATATTGCTAACTTAAGGCCAAATGGCTTAACCTGATTTACAAATTAATTTTGTATATAGCTTTAATTGAAAAATTATTATTTATTTTCTATTACTATTCACATCCCTTCAAAGGTGTCCTCCTGCATTTCCTTCTTTCACTTCCTTTCTTGTTCCCAAAAATGCATTTAGACAGTTTGAGTTTACAAATGAAATACATCTAAAATAGTCTGAAAACTTTGAATCATCATACACAGCTATAATCAATGTGGAATCATTACCCTATGTTAAGTCCTTTATAACCAGCTCTCAAAGCAGTACCAGTAGCTGGGACTGATGGATTATTACTTGATCTTTATCATAAAAAATGAAAATCTATATTAAAAAAAAAATCAAAATCTTATCTATAAAGGACTTTGAATTTTTTCTCCTTTAAATCTTTGCATATTACTTATTTTCTTCACTACACCAATGGAAATCTTTTCTCACAGTTTCACATCTAGGTGTGTGAATGATTCTTTTGAGTTTGCAGTTAGCCATGTGCATGAGTGTTCAGCATGATGTAAAATTTTCAGTTCTTCCAAAAGCAGGAAATAACTTTTCTTGCTTCTACAACATGTATAGGGTTTTGCCTTTTCCATAAAGATTCTAATCCCTAACTGGGGGTTACTGAAATATAAAAGCTTAATGAGCATCAGTCCATCCAATACCAGAATTAATTTAATTAATAATAAAATCCTGCAGCAGATAAATTGCTATCTAGAGGAACTAAAACCTGAAAAAAAATCTTTTCACCTGACTGTGTTTTGTCAGTTAGATTTGTCTTCAGAACACTATAGTTCATTTAGTTCATATAGTTCATAGCGTTCTTAAATTTCTAATATCTCTCCTATTTTCAGGATATATATTTTTTTTTTTCAAATGGGGTCAAGGATATTGCTCAATTATTATGGGCCTTAAATAGTCATTGTATGTTAACTTTACTAACATGAAATGGTTTGGAAACCAAGATATAAGAGAAACTCTGTTTTGTTGATGATCCCTTGAGTCATCAAAATGCCTTAGAACACCACTTTTCAAAGATAATAAATCCACTGGAGAATTATCTAAACCCACCCTATTCTCATTAGGATTTTTTTATTAATTTTATGTCTGCTGCATTGATACTAACAGCACATTAAATTTAAAAAAAAAATTCAAAGCATCCTCTGGGACAATGTATTTAACATAATATCTGAGGCTTATCCTTTTGACTGTCAAGTTTAATATCAATAAATAATATTCAAGCTCAATTACCCATTGATAACATATTGCAGCACTTACAGATTTCCAGCATTGACTACTAGGATTGTAAGTCCTCAGAAGTAAATCACATCAGAATGAAAAAGCTTTTGTGTCCATTCTCTAGTTTGTACACTTCTGGAATTGACAAGAAATTTTTTGCCCCATAGACTCACCTCCCTATATACAGGACATGTAGAATCCCTACTGAAGGCACTGGAATGCCTGCTAATCAGTACATACAAGATCACTCCCATGATATCACTTCAAATTACTGAAAAAAAACTTGGGAAATACAGAACTAAACTTATTCTAGTAGTCCTGGGAATTTGTATCTTCCTGTGTTTCTGATTGCCTATTAAACAACGGTAGTCCTAATTTCCATTTAATTTTTATTCATGTAATTTTAAAATGCCATTTCTTTTAATCTAACATGTTTGCTGGCAACTAAATTCTAATTGCTTGAAAAACAGGTTCCAGTGCAATTATTAAAGAAATCTTTGATTGCCTGAGGTAGATATAATTTCCTAACTGTACAAATTAATTATCATTGATCTGCTTGACATTCCATGCCTATCTCTATATATGTGCATATATATGCGAGATAGATATATAAATACATGAGATATATATTTATATATACACACACGTATATATATATAACTTTAAATCTTGCTTAATAGCTGAGGGTTAGAATAGTTTCTGATCACGATGATTCATAGTACACATTGATAAGTTTTCTCAGTAAAAACTGACACTGATTAATATATATGCTAAGATTTTGCTATTATAAATGTGTCAAGCAAGAAGCAGAGCCTTTTCAAGGTAAAATAAAGTTGGGGAATTGAAGGCCCTGAAACAGAAGTAGACGGGATAATTTAGTCTTTCCTCCTTCTTCTCTACAATTTCTCTTTGGAAACACCCTTAACTTTTGATGTCATTTCTGGTAATGTGTTGTCACAAAGACCACTAACACCAGACCATTTTTCTGTGCTGTATGTGCATTTCTAATTGTCTTCAGAGGTGAGAGGTGAGGTACAGCATGTGTACCTCACTTATTTTTCTGTACAAATATTAACTATTTAATGGTATTGCCCATGCTGACGTAAGTTAAAGGCTATATTGCACAAATATGAATTTCATGTGATGTTAACGTAAGTCTGTGTATCTCCCATGTTGCATTATTGCTCATTCCTAACACTTCACAAGTCCCCTGTTTTGTCTGTATTGTCATCCTTAGCATTTTTTGATTCCTGAAGGAAGTAAATTAAGTACCTAAAAATAGCTCAAATGTTCTCCAGGCTGAGACACTTTGGAGTGTATCCAGAGGTAAAGGGAATAATTTCAATATTCAAGTGTGTTTTATATGAAATTCTTCTGATTTTAGCCATCAAATAAGCAGATTTTTTGAGAATTTAAACTTTTGATGCTTAAGTTCTACCCATAGCCTTGCATAGATTTGGTCTGAGTAAATCTGGTAAGGTCAAGGAAGGAAAGAGCAGCTCAGGAATTCCACTCCTAGACTAGTGACCCAAACACAAAAATGCTCTGATTTTCCTTAATTCAATTGAACTCAATTTTTTATAAACTCTGTTTTGAATTTGCCAGTTATGGCTATTTGCAATGGTGGATTTGAGGGACCTATTCATTGATAAAACACATGATAAAACATTTTTCTATAAAACCCTCTGACAGTCATCAAAACACTACAAGCTTTAGATGCTCTCAGTCTATTGTAGAACCAATGCAAATGGTTTACAGTCCATTGTAAAAGTGACATTTCAGAACTCGCCTTATTTAATGTTCACTTGTAAGGCAGAAAAAGTGTTTCCCATTAGTTTTTGTCTAATGCCTTGTTGTCTTTTCGTCAGCTGTTTTTTACAAGGTTTATAATTTGTCTCCATTCTGTATATCCCCTTTTAAGGTGTGAAAAGGTCTTCTGAAGAATTTCTGATACTACTTGAGTTAGACACACATCAATCCAGGATCAACTTTGTAGGTGCTGTTTTCCCAGTGACAGTCTGGAACATAAACAAATGCATTTTACTGTTTCAACTGCTGAGTTTCCTAGCCCATTTATTGCTCTCTGTATTAAAAAAGAAAGCCTTAAGACATTTTCAAGTCAGAGATACTATATTTTCTTTAAGTTTGATTTCATGCAAACTTTTAATTTGGGTTCTATATACAGATTATTATGGGCAGTCTTACTTGATATAGAACATATCAAATTTCAGTCTGACTATAACCTGATGGTTGTAGTTTGTTGGTTTGTTTTTTCTCTTCTTTTTCAGATTTATCAGACAAGTCCTTCTATTTATATGTCCTGACTTTATTGGCTTTCACGTGAGGTCTTTTGGCTTGCTATAATGGTTTATCTTTCTTTGGCTGTCACAAACCCCATTTTAGTGAAAATGTCAAACTCTACCCAACCTTTTCATGCCAGTGTAATCTTTCTTGTCTTGAGTCAGGCTATTTGAGTGATTTATGTCAAAACTCTTACTAGGTGTTTTATTTCAGAGTCTTAATTTATTTTTCAATGAGAAGTAATGGAAAGATGATCTGTAGCTGTTCTTTATATCTACTCTCTATTATTAATGTAACCATGGAAAATTCAATTTAGAAACAACAACAACAAACCCAACAGATTTTGTCTCCTATTTATTCTGGGCTCAGGTCTAACCATTTTGTTTTCTTTGGGGGGGAAGAACAAAACAGTCTAAAGGTATGTGGGAGAAATTCCTAAGAGAAACTGATCTATTTCCATGTTCTATGTATCCAGGCTACTCAAGTGAAAATGTAGTAGTCCAAAGAGAGACCCCAATTTGTTTAGAAATGAAAATTGAAAGTTTCATTGGTAATGAGTTATACACAACAAAATACTATTTAACAGGTTGATTACTTCTATTAAGCTGCCACTCATAAAGATAGTGTTAACCTGGACTAGCAGGACTATTTCATCAACATAAACTCTATGATTTTTCTCTGTATTATTCATTTATTTTCTCTTTGATTTCCTCTTTCATTTTCTACTGGTATAGTATTTTGTAGTAAGTGAAGCATGAACACTCATTTTCACTTGCAAAGCAGACCATTTACTTGGAATAGAAAGACATTGAGTACATTTGCCATTGTGTTTTTCATGTAGCAGACATAAAATACAGTGTGATTACAGAGAAAAGATGTGGGCTACATACTTAACACTTAATGTCTTAAACATTTTTAATAGAAATATATATTCTGTTCTGTCTCTTTTTCATAACTAGCATTACAGAATATGTTGTCGTTAACCCTTCAATGATGTTTTTAACTGATGACATTTCTAACAGCAGATTATCAACATATATTTTAGCTTTGAATCACTACTGGAAGAAAAGTAGCATAATAATTCTATTAACATAATAATTCTATTTTTGCTTTGTATAGTCAAGTATATTCTTTCTTAGATAGTAATTTGGCATAGCTATGAACAGGAGGCTCTTGTGCAATTTGTGATATTGGAAATATTTATTTTTATCATTGTAAGTATCCTTATATGCATTTTCTATTTATTTTTCACAGTGAAGCTGTCCACCCCCAATAGGTATACATAATTTTATAAAGATCAATTCCAGTAAAGGATTGTCAGGGTCATTTTTATCTCAATAAGATTTTTCTCTACAGGCCCTGCCTGAGAACTCTATACCAAAAGGCCTTTTTCCAGGCTTTCAACATGGGCTTCACTAGCATTCACACAGCCAACTCAGTGAAAAATACCCTGATAAATGGGGGCAATACTGGCTAAACTCTCAGGCTGAAAGCTTATTTTCATCATTGGTTCAATGTCCAAATGGCAGCCACTTCATGGATATGTGATGCAGCAAATACTGTTTGTTAACAGCCTGGGTGATATAGAATGCTGTGCACTCTCACCCAGCTCATTGCTCATACCAAAATGGGGGAACTGGTTCATTGCTACCTGAAGTGACCTCAACAATAAATGAATTACGAAGAAAGAAAGAAAAAAAAAAAGGCATAAAAATACAAGCAAAGGAGAATGCAAAGCTCAATAGGACAAATAACCTCATTCACCACTACAAGCCAAGGCAGACTGACTAAGAAATTTTTTTTGCCAAAAAAGACCAGATAAACATCAAAACTGATCATGACCTGTCAGTGAACCTGCACCAGAGGACCAACTTCATTACTGGTTTAACCCCAGCCAACAACTAGATACCACTCAGCCACTCCCCTCACTGAGTGAAAATTAAAGTAAATACTCATGTTTTGAATTAAGAGGAGTTTAATAGTTGAAGTGAATTAAAATATAATTTTAATTATTATTTTATGTTAAATTATAATTGTAATGGAAAGGTGAAAGAGAAAGGAACAAAACCTTATAAAACCTCATGAAAAACATGTGGTGAACAATGAAATTGCTCACCACCCACTGACTGATGCTCAGCCAGCACCAATCAACCCCTCCTGGCCAACTTCCCCCTGTTGATTGATTGCCTATCATGTTCTGTGGTGTGGAATGTTCCTTTGGCCAGCTTGGAGCAGCTGTCCTGCCCATGCTCCTTCCCCCAGCTGCTCATGCAACCCCTCACTGGCTGAGCACAAGGCATTCAAAAGTCCTTGAGTTAGAGTGGGCTCTAAGCAACTGCTAAAACACCAGTGAATTATCAATGGTTCTTGAACGTCTCCAGTTAGGCAATCCCATGGGATTGCCATGGAACTGCTGGGCACAAATCTGTGCAAACCCATTTATTCTGCTACTCAGTGCCTTCTTAAAAGGTTTTTATGGGTAGGAACACAAAACAGCCATTCTCAGTTTTGCATTATGCAGTCATGGGTTTCTGTGGGGTTATAAGGACAAAGTAAGAATCTAACACTATTTTTGGTTTTCACAAACTGTAAGTTTCAAGAGCATGAAACTAAAATGTAATTGAACTCTTTCTGAAAAAATTGTGATTTTGAATTTCTTTCTGTGTCTTGACTATGTAAAGCTTTGTACAGAGCCTGCAGGGGCAGGATGCCCAACAAAAGCTTTCAAAGACTGTTAGATTTCTACCCATCAACTGACATTATACACTACTTTTTTACAATTCTGTACTGTAAGTGGTGTCTTTATTTCGTGGGACTATTTTCTATGCTTTTTACTTGATGTTTCAAAGCACTTTGAATATGAGTAAGTGGTAAATACACTTAAGCCTGTGTAAGTAGCCACTTTGATTACGTAAATTCCTGTTTAAAGAGATTTCTAAGTATTTGCATAATTAGAAAACAATTTTCTTCCAAGAAAAGAAACATTTTGTGTTAGTCCCTAGAATGTTGTAGTTGAATACAACTTACCTTAATTGTCTGCTTGTAGATCTAGTTTTCACTTCTCAATAATTCAAAATGAGATGAATTATATGAGCTGGAACTAATAAACTTTAGAGATATCTCTTTGTTCCTGGACAGAAATAGATATTTGTGCACCAGAAGATCTAAACAACTTGACAGAGAAAATACTACTTGCCAAAAAAATACTATGATACATTCTACTGTAAGAACTGATAGTTTTGACTGCAGAAAATTTCTATCCATAATAGCACAGAAGTTTTATAAGAAGCACTTCACAGTGTTTGTTGCAGTTCAGCCGCAGCCAGCAGCCAGGTCCCAGGCAGCTGCTCACTCACTCCCCTCCAGCAGGATCAGGGAAAATTTTGGGTTGAGATAAAGATGGTTTAATTGGGAAAGCAAAACCTGTGCTCACTAGCAAAGCAAAACAAGAAATTCATTCACTGCTTCCCAAGGAAAGGAAGGGGTTCAGCCATCCTGGGCGAGCAGGACCCCATCATATCTGTCAGTTACCTGGGAAGACAAACACCATCACTCCAAACATTACCCCCTTCCTCCTTCTTCAGCCCACTTTTAATATTGAGCATGATGTCACACAACCTGGAATATCCCTGTGGACAGCTGGAGTCACCTGTCTCAGCTGTGTCTCCTCCCAGCCTCCCAGGCACCCCCAGCCCCTTGCCAGGATGGCTTTAGGAAAAGCAGGAAAGGCCTTGGCTCTGTACAAGCCCTGTTCATCAGTAACAAAAAATCTCTGTATTATCAACCGTGTGTTCCGCACTAATCCAATACACAGCCCCTTACCAGCCACTGGAAAGAAAATTAATTCTACCCCAGCCAAAACCAGCAGTGATGAATCTTTAACCTCATGGGAAACTAGACAAAATCCTGGTCTAGACATGAATACCATTTAGAAAAACCTGCAAGCCTATTTCCAGAAAATTAAATGCACTTCCTTATCTGAGTGTAGGCTTGTGCACACAATAAAATGTCAACTAAACATGAGGAAATTTGAAATTGTACATAAACCAGAAATTCTAAGACACATCATGCTGCCAAATTAAAGAAAAATAGTGAAAATATATTCTTATTATCCCCATATATAGGATAGTGCTATTAAAAAATTTGCCATATTTACTTCTTGACTTTTTAGAGGATCCTGAAGAAAACAGTTTATCAGAAAAAGATATTCAGCCTATTTTTCTCCTTCTCATTTTGACTTTCCAAAATTTAGTAATATCGTAATACACTGGGGAAAAAGTTTGGAAAAGGAAATTAATTTAGGAAAGAGTTTTTGTAACTATGAGTTTCTAGTTCTTTCAGAGCACCTGTATGTCTTGGCTAAAAAGCACCTAAAAAAGAACAATATTCTCCTCTATATAAGGATTCTATTATGATACTAGAAAAAGAAAGGACACACTGGATGGTTGTATTGCTTCTTCCAATAGCATGTCTTCTTAGAAGACATTCCTGGCATGAAATATGAGTGTTTTTTTCCTTCATGTACACTGTCATTGAAATCAAACAGTTGATAAATTGCAGGTAAGTGATGGTATTAATTTGCTTGTTATTTTGAGGATTATTTTACATGCTATGACTCTTGGTACTGAAATGCCTGTATTATACTTGTGTGTTTAGCTTCCAGATTTGTCCAGCAAAGTACAGGTTGTGGAGATTTTACATGTTAGTGATCTGAGTAGAGTTTCATCCTGATGTCCTTAAACTACCCGCTGCTGAGGTTACAATTCCCCAAAGCAGTTTCATTTGCTGATATTATCATCTTCACAGCATCTCAAGAACTGTATACTATGTATAACTTATTTATTATTTTAGTACCAGAAAGATTCCCATTACCATTGGAAAAGCTTTCATTTTCTTGTCCTCTAACTTTCACTCCCACAAGTATGCATATTTGCTGAAAGTAAACTTTATATGTAAACTTTCCTGTAACAATGTCTATCCCTAGACAGTGATGGAGAAAAGGTTTGGATTTAGCACTTTTATCATCTTCTGAATCATTCCCATCTGCAGTGCAAAGTCCCTCACCATCTGTACCATGCCTGATAACTTATGCAGGCAATACAAATACTTGTCTCTTATTTCCATCAAGGGCACTTTTTTTAAGCATGAGCCATTTCTCTTGCAGGCCCTAATTCAGCAAAATATGAAACCTATACATAACAATAAACTATTTTTCATCAAACTGAATGACTAATGACAAATTATCTCAATTTCTTTTGAAATTTTGAGGAAGTGTTCCTCTTTAGGAATGAGACTAGCTAGATCTTACACCCTCACACACTGCAGTAGTGGTGGCCCATCACACACAGCCCCTGTGAGCTCTGGCACTACTCTGGCTGCTTTCACTCAGAAATTCCCATGGTCTTGTACACACAGGTAGGGAGTGCTCACCCAGAAAAACAGTCAGAAATTAAGCCTAATAAGAAGAAATGACAGACTGAAATGTCAGAAGAAGAAGACGTTTTTGATATTTAATGAAAGAAATGACAGATCCGGCACAGGGCATGGCCATTCAAGCACCGTAACCAGCCTCTGTTTACATGGCTAACCTCTTTCATCCCCTTATCCTTCTGCTTCCCTTGTTCTTTCTCCAGCCACTCTAAATCCCAAAGGTACCTGGAAGTCTTCCTCTGGCCCATGGTAATGGATGTCCACCCTGGCCATGGAGCTGATCACTTCTTGTAGCTGAGACAGGTTACCCTCAAACCTCTGCCTGCTTTGTCTGTATAGCAATGAATTGTTTATCACATAACAATGCTATCTGTGATAATTTAGGGTAAATCAAAGCCTTTGAGAAGATAAAAATATTATCTTCTGAAGCACAAGGGAGAACAAAATGTTGCAATCTTAAAAGGTACCAGAATAGAGAAGTTAGAATAGAGATAAGGTGTGCATGGATTATTCCAGTTGGTGATCTGCAGAGATCATGTCTGTGCCACCCACAGACAGAAAGTCTTCCAAGGTAGCCAGCACCAAAACTACTTTCTTCTTTCCTTACCTGCATTTCTTTCTTTTTTCTTACCTCCATTTTCTTCTTCTGATCCAAACAATAATTTTATTCTTACAGTGTGTATTGGGTTTGTGTGGCAAGTTTTTGGTAGCAGGAGGGGGACTACAGGGGTGGCTCCTGTAAGCAGCTGCCAAAAGCTTCCTCTATGTTGGACAAAGCCAATGCCAGATGAATTCAAGATGGACCAGCCTGCTGCAGCCAATGCTGGATCAGTCAGAAATGGTGGTAACACCTCTGCCATAACACACTTAAGAAGGTGAAAAAGATTGTTGTGCAGAAGTAATTGCATCCAAAGAAGAGTGGATGAGAATATATGAGAGAATCTATTCTACAGACACCAAGGTCAGTCACCAAGGAGGGGAATGTCTCCTGCAGGCCATGGTGCAGGATAGAGCAAAGCAGCTGTGTCCCGGAGCCCATAGAGGTCCACAAGGAAGCAGACATCCACAGGCAGTCCATGGACGAGATCCATGCAGGAGCATGCGAATGCCTCAAAGAGTGCTATGAATCCATGGGAAACTCATGCTGGAGCAGGCTCTGGTAGGAGCCTACACTGGAGCAGGTTTCCTGATGGGGCTTGTTGCCCTGTGGAAGGGACCCAAGCTGGAGCTGCTCATGAGGAACTTCCTGTAGCCCATGGGAGGGATTCATGCTGGAGGTGTTCATGGAGAACTGTCTTCTGTAGGAGGGACCCCATGCTGGAGAAGGGGAAGAACCCCTCTCCCTGAGCATCAGCAGGAACAACCTGTGAGGAACTGCCCATAACCCTCATTCCCTGTCTCCTTGCACTTCTGGGGGAAGAGTTAGAGCTGGGAAAGAGAGACAGGTGGGGGGAAGTCGTTATAGGATGTGTTTTGACTTCTCATTATCTTGCTCTGATTTTGGTTGGCAATAAATTAATTTTATATCTCTAAGGCCTGTTTTGCCTGTGACAGTAATTGGTGAATGATGTCCTTATCCCTGTCCTTAACTTAACATATGATTCTTTTAATATACTTTCTTATCCATGTCCAGCTGAAGAGGGAAACAGAGCAGCTTTATTTGTAATTTAAATGTAATCTATTACATGTAACCAATATGAGTAGATGGGCTAAAGACAAGTATATTAGTGATGGTGAACTGAAGATAAATATCTCACTGCTGGGCTGCATCATATATGTATATTCTGGAATAAGAGAATTAAAATAAATCTTGACAACTTAAATTGTTGTTATTAACAGATACTCCAATAACATGGTTGTAAAGAAAATTGCCCATGCTGAGAAGATAATAAGCCTTATTTTCAAGATCAATTATTCTAATTTTAATGTCCAGATATTCCTATGCATTTTTCAGCAGGGTTGAATATTTTTTCTAATACTAGATGTAATTTTCACGAAGAAGTCACCTTCAAATATTCACTTGTATAGTCAGAAAAAGGTGATTTTGGATTTTCTTAAATCTGACATACCAAGCTTTATATCCTTAGCCTTTCAACCATTATTTTCAAGTTTTTCTGATTGTTTTATAAAGTTTTTTGTATGTATTAAAAACAACTGACACATAGTTGTACCGATCTGCAATTACAAAAGCTATAAAACCCCAAACTATGTAACTTATCTCTAATAATACCACTGTCATCATTGGGTGCATTTTTGAGTTACTGATATTTTTGGAATGGGAATACCCAACTCTATAACTATTGAACTATAACTGTATGTGTCTCTGAATACTACAGATTACAAACTTTAAAAGGTCCTTGAGATACCTGATCAGAGTATATCAAAAGTTGTCTAACACAAAGTTATGAAAAACCCACTCCAAAATTATAAAACAGATTCTTTATAAAGGATGAAATAAGGTTTTAAAATTCCACAGATTTCCAAATTAAATTAAACATTATATAAATTTGCCTATGTTTAAATTGGATGTAATTAATATTAATTCTAAATATTTTTAATAATTATAATATTAAGTCTTTAAAAAATAATTGTAATAAATTTTGGAACAATTCTGCCTCATCTGAGATAGAGTCTATTGCTTAATCTGAATGGAGGATAGATGTTTAACATTTCTTAGGGGGCACTTCCATCTTATGTACTCTGAGCTTCTTATTTAATTATTTAATTATTTAATTATTTAATTATTTAATTCATAATGTCAGCCACAATGGACATATACTCACATTTTCATTCAATTACAGTTCAGACATTTTTGCTTTACTTCTTTCAATTTTATGATCTACAACTTGCTAGTTGTCTAACAAGACCAAATCTCCATTTGATTTTATTCTCTTTGAAAACGCTTTCTGATTTTCCTTAACTCCATTAGGCATTGATTTTCTTTCACTTTTGTTTTTCCCCCTACGTCTGCCTCATGAATTTTTACCTTTTTTTATTTTTTTTTTTCATTTGCAGAAAAATGCTGGAATATTTTCAACGTTTGCTTCTTTCTTTAAATTTCATGTTGTTATTTGTTTATGACAAGAGTTACTTTAAATTTTATTAATACTGTTTAAAGTTCAGAAAATATATATTTGTCTTGTTTTTGAAAGACGGGTATCTGCCAGCAAAAAGCTGGAAGTTCCCTTTGAATAGAGAATGAAAACCCCCTCCCGCAGATTATTGTAATTTTGCAATTAGGGGTTTTCAGGCAAAGCTTTGGGAACAGGAATATCAGTTCTTTACTAGGAATATTAAAAATACAAATGTAGTAGTACAGAAAAACATGCTAATAAAACAAACAAAACCCCAGAAAACCCCCACAAAATCAGGGACCTGACCTGACATCTGTTGGTCAGGGTGTTAGAAGCAGTCCAGATGAATCCTCCTGGAGTAACAGATGCAGTTCTGTGGAGTAGAGATGGTCCTGTAGAAAGTCCCGTGGGGGTGAGATGGGTCCAGTCTTCCTGCAGGAATCCAGTGGAAAACAGGATAAACTGGTGTTCCTATGTGTCCCCATTTTATCTAGGTAGGGATGCTTGGGTTCCTCCCAGCTGTGGGGAGCATCTCCCAATGGGATGATGGAGTGTCTCATGTCATTGGTGAGCCTTAATGGCCCATTATCAGAAAATATCATCTCCAAAACTCGTGCTTGGCCACGTCTTTGTTTTAGTTAAGTACCCAGCAATTAGTTTCCTAGCAACCCAATGGAAAAAATTCAACACAAAGTAAACAATATCCAACCCCCAGCAATATTCAATGAGTGTAGTGAACCTCAGATTCCAAGTCAGTGTGACTAAACCATAGCCAGTACAAGAACCTCACCTCTGTGGAAAGTTCCCTTTTCTCTTCTGTCATACTTTTCCCAGTACAAAGTCTTATTTCTCTGGCCAGATTTCAGGTCATGTCCCTGTCTCTTCTGAAGTCTGTCTTCTGTAATGAGGATGATTTTTATCTTATCACCTCTATACATAAGTTTTGTTTAGTTGTTTAGTTTTGGGATTTTTTGTTTGTTTTTCTCTTGATTAGTAGGTTGGTTTTCTTTCCATTTCAATCTCTCCCTTTGCTAGCCATAAGTTTCAAACCAAAATTACCACTTCTTCTTTTATTCAGTCTACTGAAATATTATTGGTCTAAGTAGAGATAGGAAACTACAGGTCTCAAGGAGTTAAGATTAAAATACAGTTTATACTCCATTCCAAAATGCATATGTTGATATGTTGCATCGTGTTTGCCAGTAGATGAAAAATATTGTGCTGTAAACACATGGAAATTCACATATCTAGTTGGTCTCCTGCAAACTCTGTCCTATTGAACCCTTGCTGGGTTTGGCTAATATGACTGGAAGTACCAACATAAGGATGTGGACTTACTGCAGCAACTCCAGAGATGGAGCATGGAAATTATCTGGGGGCTGGAGCACCTCTCCTCTCAGTCTGGCACAGCTGGGGTTGTTCAGCCTGTTCAGGGAGAATTCTTGGCAGTCTTCCAGTAACAAGAGATCTTCCAAAAAGGCTGGAGAGGGATTGTTTCCAAGGGCATGTAGTGATAGGACAAGGGGGAATGGCTCTGAACTGAGAGGGGGAAGGTTAACAGATGTTAGAAGTGAAATCTTAGTTTATAAAGGGTGGTGAGGCACTGGCACAGGTTGCCCAGAGAAGGGGTCGATGCCCTGTGCCTGGAAGGGTTCAAGGCCAGGTTGCAGGGGTTTGAGCAGCCTGGTCTAGTGGAAGTTGTCCCTGCCCACAGCAGGGAGGTTGGAATAAATGATCTTTGAAGTGCCTTTGAGCCCAAACTGTTCTATGAGTCTGTGATTATTCAATAGCACCATTTGGATTCTGAGATTGCTTTTCTGCAAGTCTTTGTGCGAGTGTATGAAGTGTTGTCATTTCTTAGATCAAGATGCATTCTTTTTTTCATAAATTACATTTCCTCTTACAAACATAACATTTAAAATAGTCAGACACCATGTTAGCAGGGTTTAGAAATACTGCCTGAAGAAATACTGAATGTCTGATATCTCTCAAGCACTACTTAGAATCTCATGAGTTTTAATTGTCTAAAAACCAGAGTCAATCGCTGACAGCTTCAAGAATTCATGTAGGAAGTGCCTAGATGTTTATCAAATGAACTAATAAATAGCATATCAATTTTTCAATGTCATTTTATCTTAAACAAAGTTTTGATTCAATTTCAATTGTTTTTCCAGAATACTTTGTTCATTCAGAAATTGATTTTCAACATTGTCAGAATTAACTTTCCTGTGCAATTAAAAATAAAGGGGAAAAGGCATATGGAATAGGCATATTCCCCTGAATATTCAGATATACCTTGGTGTTTTTTTTAACCAGATATCAGCTTCTTTTTACCTCCCTCATACACAGTGCATAAGTTTCTTTTTTACAGGAAATACTTTGTGAAGAACCATTTGATCATTAATCTGTGTACAGCCAGAAAAAAAGGAAGGCTCATTTCTACATTAGCAACCTCATTTCCAAAGAGGATTACTCTCATATGCAAAGATCAATGAAAGTATTATTAAATCTCCCAGCCCTTTTGCCTTCCTGTGAAAAGCTGATATTACCAATTATTTTAAATATGTCTGACTCTAATTTTAGTGAAATATTTTTGGCATGGAGTGGAAGGATGTTGAATATTTTATATCAGCCTGATCTGAGAAGGGGTTCTAAACTATTTAATACCTTACAAGATGTCATTGGGCTAAAAGGGATCACTTTAATACCAATCCATCTCACTGTCAATTTTGTCAACTGTATGCACATTGAATTTTTCTTCTTAACAAATATTTTACCCTCTTTCTCTCTGATAAAACAATAGATCAGTTGACCCTGGATTATGGAATTTCCATACTTATTTTCATTTTGGAGCATTTGAATAGTCTACTTTATCTCTTACTTCAGAAGGAGTCTTAGACTATTTTCCTCTACTATGTAAAAATAAGTTCTTGTGTCTAGTATGCTTGAGCAAAAAACATCAAAATACTTATGGAAGCTGAGAATTTGGCCAAACATTTAAATGACTGTATCATCTGTGGCATACTTGGAATAAAGTTATGCTATAGAAAAAATGTTACAGCCAGTGAAATATAATAAAAAATGACACTTGAATACAATAAACAAATAAAGAACAGTAGCTTTAATGAAATGTATCCAAAATATAGAGTGTGCATAAAGGCACAGGTTTAAATTTATACTTTAATGTGCAGGTAGTCACATCTCAAATGTTAAGGGATGGCAGGAAGCAAACTAGTAACAAACGACATCCAACCATCTTTTTCAGATAAATGAGAAATAAACCAAAACAAAACAAATCCCATAGATCTTGACAATTAAACTTTCATTGTATTTCTCTGATTATATTCTGCTGTGTTCCCTTCTCATTTATTTAACCTGGCATGTCCTCCCTTGCAAAAGGCTTTGCAATATCTGTAGAAATGGTAATAATTTCCCACAGGACATTTAACATTTTTGCCTTTTCAGGACTGCAATATTAAATTAACATTTCCCAGGGGTTCTAACTATTGAGACAACTGTCCAGATGCATAACTGCAGACGATGTCTGTGGTGTGCAGCTTGAGACAATGTGTCCTCAATCAAGCTTTAGCAGAGTTCTAGCTTATTAGAGGAAACGGGACCAGCTTTGCCAACTGAAATAGGTGCAGTAAGGAGCCAGTGACACCCATCTTGATTTACAGCACATATCTTGCAGAAGATTCTGTGGCATGGTGCCCACTCCAATCACCTTTTGTTAGCTGGGAATTTTATGTTAGAAGAAACTCTGCTGGAGGAGAGAAGAAAAAAATAATGGATCATCTGAGAACCACAAAATAAATATAACAAAACTGAATTGTGTTCTATTCAAAATTCTATTCTTAGCCTGTATGCACATTTATAATACAACTCAATTCTAAATTCTCGAGTAATTTGGTTTGGAAATTTTCATCATTGTCTGCAACATAGTGTTGTTTAACTATAGAAGAAAATAAGGAAATGTTAAAAGAAAAATCTGATCATGCTTATAGTCATTTGGTTCTTTGCGGTTGGTTTTTGTTTTTTTGTTGTTTTTTTTTTCCTTTAAGACATGCTATTCTTACAAATGTAGCAAGTCTGGTTTCCTGGGCTGTTCCAGTAATTGTGTGACCAGCAGGACCTGGAAGTGATTCACCCCCTGTACTCAGCACTGGTGAGGCCAACCCTGCAGTCCTGTCCAATTCTGGGCCCCTGAATTCCAGAAGGAGATTGAAGGGCTGGAGAGAGTCCAGAGAAGGACAATGCAGCTGGTGAAGATTCTTGAGCGCAAGTCCTGTGAGCAGTGGCTGTAGAGGCTGGGTTCGTTTAGCCTGGAAAAAAAACAGCTCAGGGGAGACCTTATCAATATCTACAGCTCCCTAAAAGGAGGTTCTAGCCAGGTGGGGGTCAGTTTATACTACCAGACAAGCAGCAACAGAACATAATCTCCAACTGAACCAGGGAAGGTTTAGGTTGGACATTAGAAAAAATTCCTTCACAGAAAGGGTGATTAGAAACTGGAATGGACTGCCCAAGGAGGTGGTGGAGTCATTGTCCCTGGAGGCGTTTGAGGAAAAGTTGGATGTAGCACTCAGAGCCATGGTCTAGTTGACAGGCTGGTGTCTGGTCACAGGCTGGACTTGATGTTCTCAGAAGTATTCTCCAAGGATTCCATGATTCTGTGTGAAGTTAACTTAATTAATAACTTAATTCCTGTTTTCAGGAAGAAAACTTTCAATTCCACTGACCTATGCTATCCAACAGCTCAGCTTACAGCAATAAAATATTTCAAAGAGTTGCAGACTGAGACAAAATAACTTGCCCTAGTAAGCATATGAGTCTTTAAATGTGTCTTTCAAGAGATGGATTATCTTTTTTTTTTTTTTTTTTTTTTTTTTTTTTAATTTTTTTTTTTTTTTTTTTTTTTCATATAGAAGAGATCAGTTCCTCTTGTCTTGAGATGTAAAACACATACTGAGGAAGAAGGTGATGAAGGTAAGATCATTGGCTGATAAGAAGAACACATACTTTCAAGGGATAGGAAGATGAAAGCAGTAAAACATCCAGAGAAATGTCTTCTTACTTTTGTACCATTTAATTCCCAGAGTAATTT
Source organism: Aegithalos caudatus (assembly GCA_013389925.1). Lineage (NCBI taxonomy): Eukaryota > Metazoa > Chordata > Aves > Passeriformes > Aegithalidae > Aegithalos > Aegithalos caudatus. Next base: position 70,388 of record WEIU01008664.1, read on the forward strand.
GGTTTGGAACCATTCATAAGATACAATTTACTTCTTTTCTCTATCACATGTTGCAAAAGGTATTATTATAAAATTATACTAAAAATAATGGAGTACTATAATATTTAACTATATACTTATAACAGAATGTAGATTCTTGCCATTCTACTTTATGGTGTCAGATTTAGCAGGGTTTTAACATAGAGGCACAATCCTCTGCAGGTTTCTTATGGTGCTGTTCTTGGGCTGTAGTCAATCTTTGAGTAGAGAGCATCTTGCAAAAGGATGTTACCTACACCATGTTAAATATAAAAAACAAGTTGTTGCAGGTTATTCGGTGTAGTAGATTTTTCTAAACTTAACTGAACTTCCTAGTTCATCTTTAGTAAAAGCACACACAGAGTATAAGTTGTTTTGTGGATTAGCTGAAATGTTAGTGATTTAGAGAAGTTAATTAGTGATTATTTGATGGAATGAATAGTAAAATATTGTTTTCCTGTGATAGCCTCAATTAGGGAGCAATTTGAGATTGAAAGCTTCTAAGCAGGAGCCTTGAATAATTCTATTCACTCAAACTCATGCATGGGGCATTCAGGAAATGTTTCAGTGTTTATCACAACTCTGTTGTAAGTTTGTAAGCTTGATTGGAGCCAAGGTCATTACAAGTTACCACACAGCAAAACTATTGCCAAACTTATTCTGTAAAATAACATCATAGGAGTTTTTATGCTTTTAGAGGATTATGTAAAAGAGAATTTTGGTGGCAATAGTCATCAAAAGAATTTGTGTAGAATATCAGTTCATACTCTGAAAAAGCCCCTTGTTTGCATTTAACATGTTCATCTGCATTAACAATGGCCACCCAGCATTTACAGTCAAATGAAAGTAGTATGGCCTAAAAGCTATTTATTTTAGTTGCACAATGTTCCTTCTTGCTCTGGACATCCAAATCAAAGCATACACTGAAAGCCAGGTACTCTTTGACTTAGTTAATGGTTATATACAGGACCGGCTTCAAGAGAAGGTTTTTTTTAAAAATAAAACTATCAAAACCACCAAATTCCAAACTTTCCTCAAAGATGCCTAAAATACCACATCAAAAGGCTCCTTTTAGCATCTCTAATGGCATCAAAATGCATGATGAGAAAAAGGGTGAGGGAGAATATTTTTCATCATTGAAGGAAAATAAAATTATAGGATGGGATTTAGCTACTTTGTAGTACATTTGCTCTGTGTCATGGATTTTGGGCAGGTCTTTTTAATTCTCCATGCTCCAGTTCCTGCCAGATATGTATCACACTCATCCTGCCCTTGGCCATCTCTATTGTCTTTACCAAGACTATGAAATACATGAGAGGGGAAGACTTATTTTTACAAAAATAATATGTATGTGTAGCTCCTGTCCTGCATTTCAGAGTTCTTCAGAGCAGTCTCAATTATTTATGGAGTTTACACATTATCTAGAAGCAGAGCTGGTGTTTATGTAGCCTCCAAATTCTATGTATTTCTCTTACAAATGCATACCTCAGACTGCTTAACATTCCATGCTCTGCTGCGTCCTACCTCATTAGTCCTAGAGGAGTGTTGGCAGAATAAATAGGAAAGACTCCAGGAATTTTCACTGTTGCAGAGTCACTTCTGCACATCATGCAGGATGTGTCCAAATATCTGCATTGCAGCTTCATAGATTTGGATAAGCCAATTTTTTTTTTTTTCTTCCTAGCTAGAAAACCGAAATAAAGTCAGTATTTTATTTTGGTTGCCTTTTGGATTTGTGCTTATTTGTTTCTCTGTTAAGTAGCTAAATGGAAAAATATAACTCAGAAACAGTGGAATTCTGTCTGCCATTTGGTGAGTAATACAGAGACCTTCTGCTCCACAGCAGAATTTTGTGCATACTGGACTGTCCCACTCACAGATACCTCAAAAACTTTTCTCCTCTGATTCTTGTAGGAAAGAGACACACAAATGTTTTCACAACTGATTTCTAAAAGCAGACCTTAAATATTGTTCCATAAATCTATTGTTCAAATTATACACTTTAATCTTTTACTCTTACACTTTCATTGAAGTCTCTCAAATGTGTCTGAGAGCCTTATTGATTCAAATTGTTAATTATCAGTTAATGCACTGATTTTGGCTGCAAATTGATGGGAGATGAATGTTTCAGTTTAACACAGAAGCGAAGATGAGGTCCATAAAACTGTTCAGGTTTCTATCTCTAGAGCTCAGACTCTGCAGAGAGGTCAGCTACTGTCAGCTGCAATTATGTAGCCAGGAACCTGCATCAGCCAGTGCAGAATAGAGAAATCAACAACTTGGGGATGAGCCAGTCTATTTTGTTTAGAAAAAAGTTGAAAAGGCACAGGGGTATGTAATTGAAGGGACTTCTAGCATGCTATAAAAGCATACTTGAAGAGTGTTTGCACACTGTAGTTATTGACTTCTGAAAAACTGAGAAAATATTTTGAAATGTCACTTTAGTGAGTTTTGAAAAAAAAACCAACCCTAGATAACAGGAAGATTTAAAAATCAAAGCAGGGTTGTGTGTTTTTTTGGTTTTTTTTTTTTTTTTTTTTTTTTTTTTTTTTTTTTTTTTTTTTTTTTTTTTTTTTTGTTTTTTTTTTTT
>WEIU01008665.1:10096-30217 GCA_013389925.1 Aegithalos caudatus
TTTTTTTTTTTTTTGGTTATTCTTTTAATTTTATTTTTTGTTCTCTGTTTCCTGCTTTGTTTTTTCTATAATGTATGTATATATATATTTATTTCACAATCAAGATTCTTCCTTTGCCTGAATGAAGTATTCTGTGAGAATGAATGAAGGAAGAAAGTGGATCCAGGTAGTACAACTTGGAGTATTTCTAGAATTTGTCCTATATTAGAACAGAGTTTAAACATCCTATCAGAAATGCAGCGTTAGTCAGCTGAGTTGTAAGCCTGAAAACCCGGTTTTCTTGTTTTGACCACCAACATAAGTCAACTCAAAGTAGTATTTTAATGCATTGTCTTTGCCCCAGTTATTCATATTGTGAGAGTTTTATGTTAAAACAGGTGTCATGTCCCCCAAAATAGTGTTATTTTTCCATTATTACATGAACTGTAATTACATAACTTACCTTTAGTGTGTCCCACAGAACTCAGATGCTTTTCTTAGAAGAATCAAATTCTGCCATACACATATTACATGGAATCACCAAATCAGAGAATATGCTGAGTTGGAATGGACCCAAAAGGATCGTCAAGTTGAACTTGTGGCCCTGCACAGCACCATTCCCAAGAGTCACACCATATGCCTGAAAGCATTGTCCAAACACTTGTTGAACTCCATCAGCTTAGTGCTGTGACCGCTTCCTTAGGAAGGTGTTCTGGTGCCCAGTCACCATCTGGGTAAAGAACCTTTTCCTGAACATAACCTCCCCTCGCACAGCTTCAGGCCATTCCCTCCTATCACTGGTCAGCACAGAGAAGAGACTGGTTCCTGCCCCTCCTCTTCCCCTCAGGGGGAAGTTGTAGACTGCAATGAGGTCTCCCCTCAGCTTCCTCTACTCCAGGCTGAACAGACCAAGTGACCTTAGCTGCTCTTCATAGAGCTTTCCCTTAAGGCCTATCACCATCCTCATGGCTCTCCTTTGGATGCTCTCTAACAGTTTCATGTCTTTCTCATATTGTGGTGGCCAAAACTGTCCCCAGCAAGAGAGCTCAGAGCAGAGCAGGACAATCCCTTCCCTTGCACGGCTGGTGCTGCTGTGCCTGGTGCACCCCAGGACAGGGTTGGCCCTCCTGGCTGCCAGGGCACTGCTGGCTCATGTTCAACTTGCCACAGACCAGGACCCCCAGGTCCTTTTCCATGGCACTGCTTTTCAGCATCTCATTTCCAGTCTGTCCGTACATCCCAGGGTTGCCCCACCCCAGGTGCAGAATCTGGCATTTTCTCTTGTTGAACTTCATATGGTTGGTGATTGCCCAGACCCCTCATTTGTCAAGGCCTCTATGCAGGGCCTCCCTGCTTTCAAGGGTATCAACTGCTCCTAGTTTTGTATCATTTCTGAACTTGCTTCTTGTCCCATCCAGTCCTGCTATCCAAGTAACTTGTGAAGCTGTTGAAGAGTACAGGGCCAAGGATGGAGCCCTGTGGAATTCCACCAGTGACAGATCACCAGGCTGATGTCAGCACATCCACTGTAACCCCTCATGCCTGACCCATGGGCCACTCGCTCACACATCACATGATTTGTGTACCCAGCTGTGCTCTGGACATTCTGTCCAGAAGGATCCTGTGAGAGACAGCATCAGAAGACACCGTCTCCCCTTGATCAATTAGTTGTGTTACCTTGTCATTAAAGGATCCAGGGGTCTCTTCCTCTGGATTGTGTGACACCCAGTAAAGAAATAAATCAGTTGTGAATACCTCTTTTTTTAAAGAACGACTCCTCTTAGGTTTTAGTAATTTGATAGATTTCATCATAATTACTCCTAATTATTCCTTGCATTAGTCTGGTGAACATCAGGCATTTAAATACAATATGTCCAAACAACTCCAATGGGACAAGCTGTAGCATGTACAAGGGTGAGCTTGACAGATACTAGAAGCACAGGTCACTTCTTAACATGACAGAATAAGAAACTCAAACAAAGATGGGAACTGGTGCCAATTTTTAAAGTGCATTTAAAGGGCAAGGAACTGCACTTTGCTCCATTCAAAAATATATATGAACTCATCATTTTCAGGCAATTTATTGTAAAAGTCACATTACACACGGGTTTTCTACTCATACATTCTGATGGTCCTCACAAGAAACTAAATAACCCATTTGAAGCACTGGGATAGACACAACAGGAATAAACCTAATTCCCTCCTTTATACAGCTACATTTTTAAAAAAAGGAATGGAGAATTAACATGTCCAACAAATTATATTGTGGCTGTGTGAAGAATTGAGTTCTCTGAAACACTGAAGAAAGGAGTACTGTTTTCATAAAAACTTTGCTGCGGCTTGGTTTAATCTTTAATTCTTCTTCTTGGGCTGTCTTTAAACCAGCAACAATTGACGTTTGATTAAAATTTAATATAAACAAAACAGTAATTTTTCTTAGTTGTCTGTAAGTTTTCTTGGTTGTTATGGGTCACAGTCATAGATTATGACTGAATTTGTTGCATTTTTTTAATGAGTGGAAAGAGAACAAATTAGCAGCACAAAAGCCTTAGTGAAATCTAGTGTCTTGAAAGGAGGCTGAGAATATGCTTCCCATAAATCTGTTAAAATTTAATTTTGAACAGTATTTGAGGCCAGTCACTTAGTTACTCTGTCCCTCAGCTTACTTCTTGAAATGACATTTTGATATTCCACTGGCTCTATCCACTAGTAGGCTTTCTAGATTAAAAGCACTAGTAGTCATGTTGTTATGATAGCAAAAATATGGAAAGCCTGTTCAATTTTCTCCTGAGATAGGATTGCTGATTTGCTAATTCATGCCTTTGGAATTACATGCCTGAGGATCGTCAGCATGAAGCTCCCCTCCCTCATACATGTTGGCATAATACAGAGCAGTGATAAGTACTGGAAACAGTGTGATAATCAACTTCCTCAGTTTTTTAAGGAACTTGGACAAAAGAAATAGAATCTTCATAGTTATGCTACCACTGCAACTTTGTTACTGAGATAATTGGCTTTGCCAGAAACTGCACTGAATGTTTTGTGAAAACAAACAGCAGGGAATCCAGTACAGTTCATAGGAAAGGGGAGTAACCAGGGCACTTAAAACCTTGTACTGGCCAGTGTTGACCAGATGATGTACCTGCAGAAATCAACGGAACGCACTTATAAAGGCATCAGGTATGACAGAAAGGGAGCGGGTGAAAAAGACTGTAAATAATACTGTCCGAATATGTGATGGGAATGCACAAAGTAACAAGCAGCTCACAATGGTTTCACTCAATTTGGATCTAACAAATGCTAGAATAATGACACTATATGAGACAGCCAGCACTTCAGACAAAATGACTGGCCAAGACAGCCGCAGCCTCCTACCTGCAAGGATCCCCAGAAGCAAAAATACATCAAGGCTTGAATGAAAAGTGACTGGTTTAAGAAGGGATAGTTTTAGCAAACAGCTATCACAACTGCCAGTCAATGCTCACAGTGACCACTCAGTGACAAGGGACAGCTCTCTGTGTGATGCAGTTACTGCACCAACAAAGGCAGCAGCAGGAGGCTGCAGCCCTCTCTGCACCTGTGCTGTGGAGATGGCCAGGCTGGGTTTCTGACATTCTGGGAAGCCTAAATTTTGCTTAACTTAAAAAAATAACTACCCAGATTGTCTAGTTAGTACACAGAGCCGAGTCAACCTTATTTACTCAGATTATATTTAAATTAAACCTTTTTTTCTAAAGACTTGGCTAAACTGTAGAAATACAATGCTTTCAACTGTGACCCAGTTTCTCTTACTGTATTTCTTTGCTATTTGTGCTACAGAACTTTCCTGTTTGTGCAACACTCCATGATGGAATAATCTTTAATGTCAATAAAACATATTTTTGAAAAGACATAGAAAGGAAAATGGGGAAAAGTATATATAACCTTTGCTATATATAACAAACTGAAGACACCAAGTAGTCATGAGGCAGACACTTTTTCTTCCTCACTGAACCCCTCTAACCCAGGCTTCATTTTTCAACTTTTAAAATTTTATTTCAAGTTTCAAAATGTGAGACAGCAAAATCTAAGAAAACCACAGATAAGGGAAATGGGACCCACATAAGATAAGGTGTCAGGATATTCAGCTCTATTTATCTCACAGTAGGGAGTGTTTCAGTTTAGACTTTAAAACTCTTTAGGGCCATAGTTAGAAAGTCTTAAAATGAGCTAAAGGCACTTCACAAAATGTTTTCAGTCTCAGAGAAAAGAAGTGCTTAGTATTGTTATTTCTCCTAGCAAAAATATCTCGACCCAAAGCATATGAGATGCTAATGCTGCCTGAGTAACACTCCTTAAAGCATTGTGCATCCTAGAAGGCAAGTAATCCAGCTTGAGTGTAATGGTCTTGGTGGATAAAAGGCCAAAGTTCCTATTCACTTCAATGGGGTCAGGATTTCCCACAGAAGGCATCCAACCTTAATGCTTGTTTTTTTAGTCCTATCTCCAAAGCACCAACATTACAGTCCTTTCTGGTGTCTCCACCTTTGCAGGTTTAGTCCAAATATTTTATATCTGGTCATATCTGGTTATCAACAGCTGATCAAATTGACAACACACCTGTTTTGTGTCATCTGTCCTCATGAAAGACATAGGTATTTCTGGCAAACGTGCGCTTTGGGGCCTGTCTTATCAACTCACTCTATCACCCACCCACTATGTACTTCCTACAAAATCAGCAGGAAAACTCAGAATGAAAACCATGCAGCAGAAAAAAATCATGTCTTGCAGTTCCCCTGAGCTGCCAGAAAAGATCCTTCTGAAGGTGATTTCTGGTTTACATGACATAGACCTTTGAAGTACACTCAATCTGGAATCAATTCAGGAATTTACAGATATGGGTATAAGACCTTGTTTATTCACAATGATGAGAGGAGTTTAATTAATACCACACATATTGGTCAATTCTCTGCTTTTAAACCTTACCTTTTGCCCATCAGCCAATCAATATGTATTTTAATCTTCTTCCCTTTTCAGACATGGTTTTAACATCTCACAGAACAGAGTAGCCGACTTGACAATCATTAATTGCTATTACCAGCTCTTTCATTTTCTGAACGTCAGCAGTTTCTGTAAAATCCACTTTCATCTGTGTGTTGTATTACTCATTCTTGTTCGCCACTTGTTTCTGAAGTATTCTTCCTTAAAACTGCAGAGGTTCTATTAACCAGGATTACAAAATAGTTCTTTTATACATTTTCCTTTATATTCTCAGATTTTCTCATTTGACATGGAAAAAAAATAAGAATAAATTTCAGTTGTAGTTATAATTCCATATCTATCTAAAAAACCTAAAATATGAAGGAAATATAGTAATTTTCCCTGATCCAAATACAATTAAGATGCTTATTTGGGGATCCAGTCTAACATTTTAACCTGAGGAGTTCTAGGAGACAATTAAACCCATGAGAATGAAAATATTTAAAGCTCTGTCAGTCATAGCCTACTAAAAAGCAGACATATTTCTGCTGATCTTTGGTCACATGCAGCAGAGAGTAGCAGTTGATATAGCTTCATATTTGTCTCCCTCTCTATTAATCAACAAATTCAATAGCTACAGCCACATTCACTGGCTTCTCATTTCAGGTTTTTTACGAAACTGAGCCCAAACGTAGGACAAAAGTGGGCCACAGGCAGGAGCAGAGTCAAGTGACCTGCTTGACCATACCAGGAAGAGTATGGTATTGCTGTCCAGTTGTGCAGCAGTGGATTTAGAAAATAATTCATCTGGAGTTGAATCTGGCAAGGAATGTGAAGGACAACAGGGATGTATTCTAGAAGTATAAGAAAATCAAAAGGAAAATGTGAGCCCAGTGCTGAGTGGAGCAATGAAACTGGTGACAACTGACATAGAGATGGATGAGGTACTTGATAACTTCTTTGTCTCAGTCTTTGCCAATAAAATCTGCTATTAGGAATCCTAGGCTACTGAGATGAGAGAGTTTAGGAGAAAGGAAGACTGATTTAGTGAAGGTGGGCTAGGCTAGGGAGCAAATAAGCAGCTCATATATAAGCTCAAAAGTGCTAAGGGAGCTCTGATGTCACTGTGAGGCTACTTTCAGTTGTCTTTGAATGGTCATGATGACCAATAAAACAAGAGGTTCCCAATAAACAGAAATATCACTCCAAGAACAGAATAAAAAATAAAAATGAAGAACGGGTCCTTTAGCATCACTTCAGTCTCTAGGAAAGCAATGAACAACTGCTCCAGGAAACTGTTTCCAGGCCTTCTAGAATGTGGCAACTAGCTTGGTGGATGAAGGAAGAACAGTGGATGGTTTTTACACTGACTGTGGCAGCATCTCTGACACTGACTCCTGTAAAATCATCACAGACAAGCCAACAAAGCACAGTTTAAATAAATGAATGGTGAATTAAAAAGTGGCTGAATAATCAAGCCTGGTGCTGTTTGACATCTCCACTAATGACCTTGAAGATGGGATAAAGTGCATCCTCAGCAGGTTCACAGATGATACAGAACTAGGCAGTGTGACTGATACACCAGGGCATTTTGCCGTCATTCAGATGTGCTTCCATAAGAGAAAACCCCAGAAGTTCAACAAGGAAAAATTGAAAATTCCATAACTAAGGAGGAATAACCCCAGGCACAAGTATATGCTGGCTAACCAGATGGAGATCAGTTCTTCAGGAACGGGTTTGGGGTTTCAACCAGCAGCAAGCTGACCATGAGGCAGCAATGCATTCTCACAGCATAAAATGTCAACAGTATCATGGGCTGCTTTGGGCAGAGTGGTAAGCAGGTTGAGGAAGGCAAACTTTCCACTCTGTTCAGGACTGGTGAGGCCTCATGCAGCTGTATTGTATTCAGATCTCGGCTCCCCAGTACAAAAGAGACATGGATATACTGGAACAATTTGTGCAGGGCAACAAAGATACTGTATGTACTATGCTACCTTTCAGATGAGGAGAGGCTGAGAGAGCTGGGCCTGTCCAGACTGAAGAAAAGCCAGTCCAGGGGAGACCCCGTGCACATGTATAAATACCCAACAGGACAGAATGAAGGCAAGGGAGCCAGACCCCTCTCTCTGGTACTGCTGATAGGACCAGAGGCAATGGGCACGAACTGCAACACTGGAGGTTGCCTTGGAACATCAGGAAACACTTTTTCACTGTGAGGGTGACACAGACTATCCAGAGGGGTTCTGAAGTCTGGATCCTTGGAGATACTGTAAGATCAACTGAACACAGTCTGGGAAATCTGCTTTAGCTGACTCTGCTCTGAGCAGAAACTAGATTTAAGAGGTCCTATCCAACCTCAGCCATTCTGCAATTCTGTGATTTGTAAGCCAGTGGCTTGTTTACAGTCATATGCTGCACAACTTAATGAATTTAGTCACTTCTGTGATTCATGAGAATGGTCACAACACTCATATAGTGGTATCATGGAATAGATGAAGTAATTACTGTAAAACAGGAACGCTGCCTAAACAAACCAAATGTTCTTGGGTACTGTAAGCTACAGATAGCGGGAACAAACTATGGCATCTTAGGATATGCTCCTGCTCTCATTTGCTGTGGATTCAAACCTCAGGTTTCAAAATGATGAAGTTTCCCTTCCAATCCTTTATTAGATTGACAGCTGTTCATATGTGTGTTGGTGTGTCTCATCATTATTGTGTTATACACGGTTTTCATATCTGTGCCAAGTGAATGGATCAATTTTTAATGACCTTAATTTTTCTGTCACCTTTGCTGTCCTCTAAGTTCCCATCATGTTTTCGTTAATATGGTCAATTGGCAAAGGCAGCAGTGACTGATGGAACTCAGGGTGAGGGTTAGATCAGTCTGTACAGGGGGATGCACAGGAGATTTAAACAGCTCCAGGGAGCATGGCAAACAGGGATGGGAAAACTGGGGCATGGCATGGCAGTAAGAGCATGGCACAGCACTTTGCATGGTAACTCACACAAGCAGGGCAAACAGCAGGGGCTCCTCTCTGACCATATGGGAACAGCCCATAGAGGTAGCAGACAGGCTGAATAGCTGGTAAGGAAGAGCATATTTTAGCCCCAATTTTTTTTTAGCATACTAGTCCAAGCTTCCTCAGCTCTCGGATTTGTCTTGTTGGAATGACTTTTAAGATGTTAGAAAGAGAGTTTTTTTAAAACTTCACAGCCAAAGAAGGAGTCGAGGAATCGTCGGGTTTGTTTTTGAGGTTATTTATTCTTTTTAATATGTTCTTTTTTTATCCTGCTTAGATTTTTGTTACAGCTCAAGCCGTCCCCGACTGACTGGCTTTGGGGTGGTGTTAACTCTTTATACCATGTACTATGTAACCTTTATTTACAACATTTTTCTAATGTCTATCACTTATGTTAGACGCTCAGTCTCTACTCTAAACTAATCCAAAAGTGCCATCACCACAGCAGAAGATGGAGGGGAAAAAGAACAAGAACAACTCAGGGCACTGCCCCAAATCCTCCATCTTGTCCCATTCACCTCCATTCTAAAAACCTAAATTTACAGAAATTTCACTCGATGATAAACTACACTACTGTTTTTCCCACCTTGGTGGCTTGCAATTCCTCTCTCAATATTGGAAGCCTTTCTTATGGACTGAAGTTAAAGCTAGTGTTTTCTTGGGCTTTGTGCCAGGGTTTCCAAGCCCCCTGTACAGATCCCAGACCCCCCTGTACAGATATTAAACCCCCCTGTACAGGTTTTAAACCCCCCTGTACAGTTTTTTGCTCAGGTTCCAGACATCCCTGCTGAGGCCCCTGACCTTCCAGGGCCACCAAAGGGATGTTCTGGACTCTGACATCCAGCTAAGGTGCTGACACACCAAGCTCAATTGCATGTAGCTGCAGAAGTCACGGAACAAGGCACTGAACCTGAAGCCATGTCAGAGACCTCCAGACAGACCTGCTGATGGAAGATGGAGCTCTTCTCCAGGTTACAAGCTGCCAGGAGTGCCTGATGTCTTTCTGCAAGGCTGGGGCTGACAAACTCTTACTTTGCAGAAGATGTGCTGTGATTGAGGCTGTGTCACCAGAGGAGGGAGCTACAGGAAATAGTGAATAGGCTATGTAGTATTTGAGCACAAGAGGAAGCGATTGAGGATTATTTTCAAAGACATTATAGTCTCAAGGCTCTTGGGAGTCTCTAACTTATGTTGCAGTGGAGAAGTAGATGGACTCAGAACCCTGCACAGTAATTAGCCCAGGGTCTGTTAGTTCAGGTTATGTTGAGATGAGGACTGGAAACAGGTCACAGCATGCACCAGGAGGAACGTCCCTTCTCCTTCTCAGAATCTGACAAGTAGGACTGGCACCTTCTACAGCATGTGTAAGGCTCTGGAAGTAAGAAGGTCAGACAACTGATGAGGTGGGTAAAAGTCGTTCTGGGATCAAGCAGCCTCCTAATGCAACACCGTCTGTACTCCCCCATTAACCTCCTGTTAAGAAGAAAAGTTGTAATAGGAGGCTCTCTTTCTAAGGGGAATGGAGGGCCTGACATGCAGACTGGAGCCAGTTCACAGGGGCATGGGAAGACTCCCCACTATATTAAGTCCTTGTGATTACTGTCCTTTATTGGTTCTTCAATGGGACACTGATGGAATAACAAAGAGAAGTCCAAGGGCAATCAATGAGACATCAATGGTTTGAGAGTACTGGTAGAAGGATCCGGAACACACATTGTGATTTCCTCAATCCTGCTGGTAATAATGATTATTAATAGGAATAGGCAGATCCATCAGGTCCATGTGTGTAGGCTGGTGTAATCAGAAAAAAATTGGTGGTTTTGACCACGTTATACTCAACACCTGATATACTGACACCTGAAGAGATTCACCTTTCTCAGAGGGGAAGAGGAATTCTGGCACAGGAGCTAGCAGGGGATGTTCACAGAGCTTTAAACTAGCTTGAAAGGGGAAAAGGGACCAAACCAGGCTCGCCATGGTGAGCAATGGGATGGTGTGACAAAACTTAAGGAAACAAGCACTAACGGAATCCTTCAATCAACTTCATTGATTACAATGTACCACTCCTGAAATGTTTCAACACTAAGGCACACCCCATGAAGAACAAAGATGAGCTGGAAGCCTGGCCCTGTCCCAGAGATTTGACAAAATTGTCACACGTGAAACCTGGTGGGATGAGCCCTGTGACTAGAGTGCCCTGATGGTCATTTACAGTCTCTTCAGATGGAACAGGCAGGGGAGAAGAAGCAAGGAGATGGCATTGTATGTAATGAAAACGATGAAATGTGTGGAGCTAACAGCGGGCAATGGCACAGCTGAGAGACTCTGGATAAGAATCAAGAGTCAAACAAATAATGTGCTGGCTATCAAGGGACTCTACTGTAGACCTCCCAGCCAGGACAGTGACACTGACATAGCCTGATGTTCACCAGGCTAATGCAAGGAATAATTAGGAGTAATTATGATGAAATCTATCAAATTACTAAAACCTAAGAGGAGTCGTTCTTTAAAAAAAGAGGTATTCACAACTGATTTATTTCTTTACTGGGTGTCACACAATCCAGAGGAAGAGACCCCTGGATCCTTTAATGACAAGGTAACACAACTAATTGATCAAGGGGAGACGGTGTCTTCTGATGCTGTCTCTCACAGGATCCTTCTGGACAGAATGTCCAGAGCACAGCTGGGTACACAAATCATGTGATGTGTGAGCGAGTGGCCCATGGGTCAGGCATGAGGGGTTACAGTGGATGTGCTGACATCAGCCTGGTGATCTGTCACTGGTGGAATTCCACAGGGCTCCATCCTTGGCCCTGTACTCTTCAACAGCTTCACAAGTTACTTGGATAGCAGGACTGGATGGGACAAGAAGCAAGTTCAGAAATGATACAAAACTAGGAGCAGTTGATACCCTTGAAAGCAGGGAGGCCCTGCATAGAGGCCTTGACAAATGAGGGGTCTGGGCAATCACCAACCATATGAAGTTCAACAAGAGAAAATGCCAGATTCTGCACCTGGGGTGGGGCAACCCTGGGATGTACGGACAGACTGGAAATGAGATGCTGAAAAGCAGTGCCATGGAAAAGGACCTGGGGGTCCTGGTCTGTGGCAAGTTGAACATGAGCCAGCAGTGCCCTGGCAGCCAGGAGGGCCAACCCTGTCCTGGGGTGCACCAGGCACAGCAGCACCAGCCGTGCAAGGGAAGGGATTGTCCTGCTCTGCTCTGAGCTCTCTTGCTGGGGACAGTTTTGGCCACCACAATATGAGAAAGACATGAAACTGTTAGAGAGCATCCAAAGGAGAGCCATGAGGATGGTGATAGGCCTTAAGGGAAAGCTCTATGAAGAGCAGCTAAGGTCACTTGGTCTGTTCAGCCTGGAGTAGAGGAAGCTGAGGGGAGACCTCATTGCAGTCTACAACTTCCCCCTGAGGGGAAGAGGAGGGGCAGGAACCAGTCTCTTCTCTGTGCTGACCAGTGATAGGAGGGAATGGCCTGAAGCTGTGTGAGAGGAGGTTTAGATTGGATATTAGGAAATGTTTTTCGCCCAGATGGTGATTGGACACTGGAACAGGCTCCCCAGGGAAGTGGTCCTAGCACCCGACTGAGAGTTCAGGAAAGTGTTTGGGCAACTACTTTCCCAGGCAGAGGGTATGATTTTTTGAGCATCCTGTGCTGAGCCAGGAGTTTGCCATGATGTACCTTATGGGTCCCTTTCAACTCAGGATATTTTATGATGCTATGAAATCATCTAGTCATGCTACAGAGTAGAGGAAAAAAGAAGAAGTCATGCAGGAGAAGCTAATGGGCATTCTGTTTCCTTGAAGAGATGCCATATATCTCATGATTGTCTGTCTGAATATGTGACTCAAGCAAACGGGTATATTTTCACCTTTCAGTGCCATGCCTTCAGTCCAGCCTGTACCAATCTTCCAAGATTTGGAAGACGCTTTTTCCTACCTGTTAGGCCCACACAGGAACCATTCCTACTAGTGGTCAGACCTAGAGGGCAGCCAGTTTGTTGTTTTTTTTCAGTAGAATGCCAGAACTGACAGGCCACATGTAGTGCAGACTGAAGATGTTCTTGAAGGGAAACTAGGCACTAGTGAGACACAAACATTTTCATTTAATGTAAGAATGAGGTGGTGCTGTGGAAGACAGTGTTTTACTGCAAGGGAAAAGCATTAGCAATGAGTTTCTAAAACTGTGTTGAGCCAACTCAGCATGTCTCTTTGACCCATGACAGTTGGATTTCTGTAGCACTAGAACACAGCCCAGCTATCAGTTTGCATACACAAGGTGTTAACACCCACAGTGCCTGGCAGGATTCTGCTAACAGGATTTTCTACACCTATTCATCTTACAGCAGAAAACAAAGCAGAAGTTTTCAGCTGTACAACTTCTTTTCTCTAATTCTTTCAGGTCATGTACATTTAGTATCAGCTGCTGTAAAGGCTCTTGTGCCTTTCAGTTATCATGTAAGCAATAACCTGGTTAGCTGGCCTATTCCTGTGTTACTTTGTTTGCATTTTTAAGAAATATTCTGATTTAATAAGTGTTCTTTACATGGGCAGGTGAAAGAGAACCCTGAACGCTGTGAACTCACTCAAATGCAATTATCAACTGAAAGAGGATATAAAGACTGAAAAATTGTTAATCTTAATTTAAAAAAGGTATAAATATACAGATCTCAATTGTCTTCCTACATGTTACTTCTCCCTTAGTGTTTTCCTGAAAAGTCACATTTCTAGAGAAATAGAATATTTTCAGATGCCCCAAATTATACCAGGAAGAGGAAGCCAAAGAATTAACCAAAATATTGAACTTTTCTCAGGGAAGCAGGACGTAATGTGTCTAAGAGGCAGAAGAGCTGTTCCTGGTCTTCCCAGAAAGAGGGATCATTTTGTCATGACAGGGCTGCTTGGAGCACTGTCCATCCCAGCCAACTCAGAGAAACAGATTCTCCAAATGTACGTTCGGTTGTAGTTTGGAGTGGAAATCTGCTGCATCTAAGATTATTGTGGAAGTACGTGTTATGGCAATTCAGTGTTTTTACTACACTAAATTTTAAACAGGCTGAAGCTGTCTCTATTAGTAACTCAGCAGAATCTAGCTGATAATGATGGTGCCAAGGTTTTTACTATGCTTCAGGAGCTCAGAGCCTTTTGCCAGAATATTTCCAACCCACAGATCAATTAATTAGCAACTAAAAGCTGAAAAACTGCTTTAAACTGCAAATATGTCACAGATCTTAGAAAAAATATCTCAAAAGCACAGATATTAATTTCTGTGAGTTGCATATGACTTGGAATGCAGACTGAAGTGTAAGATAAGTGGGAATACATCCCACATACCAGGAGCATGCCACAGTGCACTCTGATAACCTAGTGTGAAAACGTACAGTTGTCATTGCAAATTCACATATTGATGTGTGTAAGAGAATCAGCTCAGAGCAGTAAACCAAGCCAGTTTGGAGACTTCCTCTGGGAAGAAGCTGCAGCGAACACACTGCCAGATTGGCAGGCTGTGATGTGCTGCCCAGGCAGGCAGAAGGATGGTTTGGTCTGGGGAAAGAGCAGGGGGCCCCAGCGGCTGGGCATCCCATGCTGGGCTCTGCCTGAGGTCCCGCTGAAGCGCAGCATCCTGAGCCTCGTGGTCCTGTGTAAACAGATGTCCATGGGATGATTCACAAACATGTAATTACGCACAATAGTGCAAATGTTTAATTAATCAGATCTCATGTCCTTATTATCCCCTCACTGGCTTTCACTAATAATGACCCAGAGGAAAATTCTGTGCCTTCTGTGAATTATATTTTATTTACAAGGGTTTCACTTCTTAGATGATTTTTCTCTTTCATTCCTGGTTAGCACTACCAACAATAAAATATAATTCTGACGTCCTTTACAAGTAAAACTTGTGACTGGCCTAAAATGCAAAATTAGGGAAGGCTTTGTGCTAGCTCACATGGTTCCTTTAGCTGAATAAATTAGAATAACTTAGCACTTAATACATCTCTTGCCTCGCGTTCAAAGGATGCATAAATATTTGGCAGTAATCCTATACTAAAGTTGAGAGGAAAAGAAAAGAGGTCTTGAAGGAGAAGCTTCACTGTTTGAGCAGAGCAATTCCTTCCAAACTGGTTTTTAATCTATATGAAACATTAAATCACAGAAGGGTGACTTAAGCTAAGAACAGAGTTCCAGCCTCCTTTCCCTGAAGATGCCTCTGCCACCCCCAAAAGTCAGCCACTGAAAAGAAAGTGTAAAAAAGGATATTGTTTGCATTAAGGGGCCGAATTTTCCACTGGGTAATCACCAGTGAAACCTAGTCAAGGGCAAATGAGGATGGCACGCCTGATTAATTAATATGCTACCGTGCTAAGAGCAAGATTTATGCTATTAGTTTTACAAGAGTCATTGATATTAATACTGCTAGTAAAATTTTTGTACTGCTGTTTACTGTTTCCCTTTTTCACTGCAAATACAATATTAAAACTACAAATGACTGTTGTGGAATGTAACATTGTAGCTTTACTCTCTAAATGTTACTTACTCCTGCCCTACAGAAACAGTCTTGCAGAGCTGCTTTTAGAGGAACAGTTGCATTATTTCCATTCTAATCCACAATTTTGGAGGCTTTTAATCCTGATCAAAAAAATTACTTGGGGTTTAAATCAACTTTACAAAGATTTCTATCCAAGATATATGTTCCTACTCCTGTAAATGTGAGTGCAGTCCCACTTGTACAGAATTTTATGTGGATTTTTCTAAAAAAATGAAAGAAAAATAGCTGTGTGTGGAAATAGGTATTCAAGTCTGAAAAGTGTCATTACAAAGCATGGAGTAGAACAAAATAACATTTTGGGGATAACAAGGGCTACTGTAAATACACTCATTCCTTTAAGGAGAAAAAAAAAAAGAAAAAAAAAAAAAAAAAGAAAAAAAAAGCTTATGTGAAGCTGTTTAGTATTTTCATCACTTCTTTCAGGCTGATATACAGCACATTCAAATTTATCTGTTTTATAATATGTTAGTAGCTTAGAAGCTGAATGCCCTTGCACTATAAACACTGTTTCAGGAATGTGTTTATAGGCAGTTCTGCTTTTGTTCATTAATATGCCATGGGAAATACAGCAGTAAAATCTGAAGTGTGGGGCGTGGAAGGAGGGGTGGGACAGAAGGAGAGGATTGTCTGTTGCAAATAAGCTTGCACGAGCATGAGTGGTAACCAACACCAAGTCAGTGTCAGTTCAGCTTCTATTTTCCCGATAATACACTTATGTGTTTACTTTTCCCTTTATGGTAACATGGAACATTTTGTTGGAATTGTGCCTCTTCCTCTGGGGTTATTTTTTTTCCCTTTCTTGACAAGAAACTCTCAGTAGTCATGTATAGCTCAGTAAAGCCTTAGACTTTGCCACTTTCCAAGGTCTCAATACTGATACAAGCTTGCCAGGCTTTGTGGGGGGTCTTTTTGGTCTGCCTGGAGCTTTGGTTTAGTTAATTGAGCAGTAACAATACTTTCAATGATCAGGTAACTGATTTGTTTTACTTTTGTTTATCTCTGTACGGTCACAGAATAGTTTAGTTTTAAATTTGTGTTTTATAGTATAAAAGTACTCATGGTACCTCTTGTCATCAGAGCCCCACAGCTGCACACATGATTTGTGGTGCAGCCTCACCAATGCCAAGTGCAGGGGGACAGTCCGTGCCCTGGCCCACTGGCCACACTATTGCTAATAAAAGCCAGGATGCCATTGGCCTTCTTGTCCACCTGGACAAAAACTGGCCACTGCTGACCAGCACCTCCAAGTCCTTTTCTGTCAGACAGTTTTCCAGCCACTCTGCCCCAGCCCGTTGCATTGCCTGGGGTTGTTGTAACTCTAGTGCAGGACCTGGCACTTGGCCTTGTTGAACCTCATCCCATTGGCCTCAGCCCACGATCCAGCCTGTCCAGATCCCTCTGAAGAGCCTTCCTGCCCTCCAACAGGTCAACACTCCCACCCAGCTTCATGTCAACTGCTAGCTGACTGAGGGGGAACTTGATCCCTATGCCCAAATCATGAATAAAAAAACAATAAACAGGACTGGCCCCAGTACAGAGACATTATACTATGTATTTCAAAATACTGAACAAGCTAAGATAGTAACCTCAGAGGAGTGTCTCCCTTTATTTAAAATGAAAAAAATTATGAGGATCTCAGAAAAAAATCAAATCTTCAAGCAAGCTCAGCAGCTGTAAGCACATGCCTGATGGTGGAGCATCACACAGTAGTTTTGAAGTTATTGGTACCTATTATCTTCACTGGCCCCTGCAGCCTCCCAACTCCACAGTATCCTGCAGAGCTCTGTGTTGAGCAAAGACTCAGTGCCACTGGCAGGGTAACCTGTAGTCTTCCCAAACTGTCCTAGGATCATGCCTTCATTTGTTATGTGAGCCACATGTTCTGCCTTGTCAACAACACCTATGGTACAGGATGCCTGGTGCTAAACCAAAAAATCATTCTGGGTGGGAAACTAGCCTGAAACCTGTTTTGGCAATGATGCTAGCACACCAGAACTGTCTTGCAGTGATGACAGCTGTTTCTTGTGGCAGAAGAAACGAGGCACATCAAAGCATCTGGTTAGTGTAGGCCCCTCCTAATGATAGTGCACCTCTGATGATTGATTACCTGCAATGTGTGCAGGAGGAATGCCTTTGTCATTTCCACTTGTGAAACACAAAAGAAATTTCAACAAAGTGGTGACCTTGCCTGCCTGTAAATTAATGCATTCATTTTCATGCAGCAGGACATCATTTTCCAGTTTGTATGGGTATGGCACTCCTGCCTGGAGTCTTGCATATATCAGTTTACTATTGACTGCACATCAGTGGACAGAAGCGTGGTTGCTGAATTCAAGTATTTGGAAGACCTTGGTGCATTGTAATTCTTCTTGTGATAGGCTTAATTCCTTGAAAAGGTCTCGTACAAATTAAGCTTCTCACTTCTGCAGAGCAGTTAATTCAGGTGTATTGCCGTCAAGCACTGGGGAATTCCAGACTACTGAGATCGCTCGGGGGGGTGTGGATTTGCTACAAGTGATAGGTTGTCTCTTTATCCACTCTGTTTATGTTAGGCACCAAATATGCTACAAACTAACAACCTTGCTAACAAGCTGCTAAGTAATGTAAAGCTAACTGACATTTCTTTCACTTGAAAATGGTACTTTTATATGGTACATTAATATGGACTGAAGGGTTACACCTCCAGTATTACATCTGCTGTGTCAATTGCAACCCAGATTTGCTATTTAGGTGTCAAGGAACTAGTCCTGGTGTGTTGACAGGTTTGCATGACACTGCAATAAAATAATTTAACTTCTCCGTGTCTTGGTTTTCCTCATTCTCTTAGAAAAAAACACTGAAAAATATCTTACATAGCTTGCCTATAATTATGACTCCATGACTCCAAAAATTTGACAACTTCTATGTTTTCAAAGGAGCTCTTTTCAAAGAGACTTGCATGTACAAGCTTGGGATATTTTTGATTGTTTTCTGAGTGTCTGAAGAGAGTTAAATATATTTTATTCCCAGAAAGACAAACAAATTTGGTCAGATGAACAATGCTGTTAGGTAAAACTTTCAAGAATGTCTCAGACTGAACTGTCTTGTTGAAAAACATTTATTTGGGAAGTTTAGAAGAATATCTTACTTTTCTGTTTTATTAGTTTTGCTTTATTTTAAAAACTGTTTTTTTCTTTAGTATTCTGCAGCTACCATCCCACTGCCCTAGCACTTAATAGGTGACAAATGTCACCCCTAATGGTCTAGGAATTATTATTATTGTTGTTGTTGTTGTTATTGTTATAATTATTGTTATTGTTGTTTCTTAAATGTTGGGCATAGAGTTGAAATTTTTTTTTCTAATATATAAAAATTATTAGAGAAATAGAAAATAGCACTGATTAATGTGAATTAAAAGGTGGGACAAACAGAAACTTGATGAGGGAAACAAAATTTGCAGAGGTGTCTATGGAAAAATCTCCTGACAAACAAAAGAAGTCTGCAATAATCCATTGCTAGTTGGTCCAGTTTCTATTTAGTGCAGAAAATATGACAATTCAATAGATACTTTTGTTGCAGACTTGATAAAAGCCCATCCTTCTGTCATATACTGATAAACAGTTTTCAGTTCCAGTGATAATGAAAGATGATGTTACAGAACGCCTTTGAAAATCAGATTGTTTAATCGCTTTTTAAACGAAATCACTGAAAAGTCCTCCGAGGCACTAGCACTGACTTTTTTCCCTACCATGTCTCATAACCATTCCAAGACACTAAGGTAAATACTGCACAAGAGCAAAAAGGGGTACTCAGCCTTCTGTTTTGGACATTTGTACCACATAAAATAGTGGAAAATAAGCTTAGGTCCTAAATGAAAGGATGATTCTCTTAGCAATCAGCATAGGTTACGAGAAAGGGTCTAAGAAAATAACTGGTGTATTTAGGACATTTTAAAATGCTATTTGATAAAAACAGCTTCTTAATCCAATAAACTAAGAAATCCCTGATGCATTTTAATTTGTATTAGCATGCCATTCATTTTAAAGTCCAGAATGGCACCACACCATTATTGCAATCGATAATGGACAAGGGACAGGTCTCAAGAATGTTGTGATGAATAAGTCCTTTTCTGTGGCCACAGATGTTTGACCCAGCCTTGTGCTGTTTAACTTTTCCCTGAGCAATGAGCATAGCTGATAAATAACTGTTATTTCCACAAGAATTGGGGGGGGGGATGGGGGGACGGGTGTGGAACAAATAGCAGTATTAGTTATTTAGTGTAGATGGGATCCAAGAAAGTGATAGGCATCTCCATGGCTCTTTCATTAAAGGTAATCATAATTAAGGGGCTCTCTAATGGAAGAAAACCAAGGAGCATTTTGGTCCCCATGAACAAAGAGTGTTGTACTGTGTTCAACACCCATAAGGCTGGCACTGAGCCTGCTGGAATATTGCCTACCACTGGTCTCATGGTTCAAGAAGGAACTTTGATATGGAGAGAGTTCCCGGAAAGGCCCAAGATTATGCTGGAACCTGAGTGTGACCTGCAGTGTGGACTGACATGCAGGACCATTTTCTCTATTCACCAAACTCCTAACAAGACTAAGAAACAGGAAATTAAAGTTAGATAAATTCTGGCTAAAATGAGGACATTTCTTCGAAGTAGCAGTCACTGAAACATAGGCCATGATTCATACTGGGGGAAATTATTTTGGCCAGGATTTCTTTGTTTTTCTTTTTCTTTTCTAAAAGTCTGCTTCAGTTCAAAAGCATACATTGTGAAGAACCAGGCATTTCCTAAGGGAAGTTTGTTGTCTTTTGTTATGATGCATCCATTCTGACAATAAACCCTATTGATCTAATCATAGGGGCTAAAGTCAATATTTTGGTATATCAATAACACATCTGACTTTTCAAAATTCTTCGTTTGATTTCATTAACCTTAACTTCCGGATGTTACTCTACTTCTCATTGATTAATTGTGAACATAGAAGGATGAAGCTGCATTAGTGATTTTGCTTACTGAATTATTATCTGTACCATTATCACAGGGAAGTAGAATTTCATACTCTGTCCAGAATTTTATATATAATGATATTTTATGTTTTCAATTTCATAAAACAAGGACATGGCACTGGTAGAGAATCTTTCCCTTTTTTAGGCATGTAAAGTTGGTACTTGCTTAAATACAATATGCCTTGAGAACAGATGTACAAGCCTCTTGCCAAAAATGTGTGAAAATTTTCCCTTCACCTGCGGAATAACTCCCTGTAGGCTGAGAGCAAAAGGTCTACTTCCCCATATCATCATGCAGCCTCTGATGTCACTATTGGTACTTCATTGTCAATGAGCTGGAATGCCCATTAAAAAGAAAACCCAGGGCTTTTCTTCCCAAGATGGGTTATGAATTATATAATATAATATGAATTATATAATATATAATATAAAATTTGAAAGATATTGTGAATTGAGTCAGATGCTAGAATCCCATGGATGATGCTGCCCTCAGCATAAAACACTCAGGTTAGGACGAAGCACCACCAGATTTTCCTTTCAACCAATCAAGGTGGACACTTAGGATTTGCCTTGATCTTCAAGTTTATCTTCAAGCAATTTA
>WEIU01008667.1:1215-11234 GCA_013389925.1 Aegithalos caudatus
GCTTCCTTCAGGAAAATATAACATATTCCTGAGCCTGATCTACTGCAAGTCCCTGTACTTATTGATTTTACAACAAAGAGGGGAAAACTATTAACAATTAAATTAAATCCAGATGGTGAAATAGTAAATCAGGCTGATTCAGTCACTTAAAATTCAAAATTTATAATAATTGAATGACATAGCTAAGTCAAATAAAGCAAGAAATAAACATCAGGGTTACGTAAATAAAAATAAATTTTTGAAAGTTAATATAGTTTGGTGATATAAAGAATAATATCAAATACATCTACTGAATTTTTTTAATTCATTGATAGGATTAAAGAAGACTAAAGAATAAAGTGAAAAGAGACTAAAAAATCTGTCAACTAATCTGATTCAAACTGAATTGATGAATAGAAACATGCCTCCTCATAAAGTCAATTCTACCTCAGCTCCTGACATTCTTAGAGGACCGATCAGATGAGTA
The DNA here is from genome assembly GCA_013389925.1 of Aegithalos caudatus. NCBI lineage: Eukaryota > Metazoa > Chordata > Aves > Passeriformes > Aegithalidae > Aegithalos > Aegithalos caudatus. Next base: position 1,682 of record WEIU01008667.1, read on the forward strand.
ACTTATGGCTACGTCATGATCTTTAGCTTTACTGACAAATTTCAGTAATACTAAAAAAAAAGCTTGAGTCAGAACACAGGAAGTGTGAAAATGTCCAAAAGTAATCTTTACAGGAAATTAGAAATTATACCTTGCTTTGACTTCAAATTTTTGTCCCTTTGCTTCCATCCCAGTATAAATGTCCGCATCTAAATCTATTGCTGTTTCAAAACCTGGGTTTCCTCAGGGTAACTACTACTGGAAAATGTAGAAGAGACTGAATTATCCAGTTTTTAATAAGAAGCATCCTCCTGCTTGTCTCCCAGTTTTAGTTTCTTAATTCTTTCCCTCCCCTTCACTGTTCATATCTGATCACCCTGTATTGTTAAGTACTAATGCCTGTCTTGGAGGAAAGCTGCCCATCGGGTTATGAACCCTGTGCTGCTAAAGAAGTTCAGGGCCTCAGAGAAAAGGATTGGCAGCACATAGGCAGGGATAAGAGTAATTTCCCTGACTTGGAACAAACTGACCTGTGCAGGGAATCAGAGCTGTGTGGTAATGTCAGCATCCATGACTGATTGTGATCTCTCTCCTTTCAACACATAGCTGAGGTCTGGGTTACGACTTGGCAGTAGGGGCCCCAAGGAAAACTGTGACACATGAATGTGGAACCTAATGGTTGAAGTCCCAGTTTCCAGATGGAAAGAGATGGAAAGAAACAGACAGAATGGATGTTTGGTTGTAGTTCAGAAAGACAATAATATAAGGAGATCCATTCAAAAATGCAAGGAGATAAGGGTTTGGGAGATTAAGGTTAAAATAACTGAAAATTATCCTCAGATTGCCCTTGTCACAGACCAGCTGTGACTCACTAGTATATTTTCTTTTTTAGACAATAAATCAAAACAGAAATCACAGACCTTGTTTTTCCCCACACCAACTACTGAACACATTATTTTACCTTTGGAGACCTTGATGTATCACTTTTCTCTTAATACCCTACTTCTCCTTCTATGGATGTGGAAATCCTTCACTCTTATCCAAGGTTTTTCACAGAACACATCATGCAGGAATAAATCTCTTGTTGCAACTCTTTTTCTGTCCCTAAATTCCCCAGAGGAGATTTGAGCAGAAAAACTGAGTTTACAGAAAGACTATGAATTAATGTATTCCCCAGAATGAAAGCTAAAAAAAAAAAAAATCTTTAATAGAACAGAAAGTTATTAGATGGACAGTGTTTCTTTTGTCATTAGAAGAGAACTTCTAACAAGGATAGTTTGTCAAATTACCAGTGTAGCTACTCACCTACTCTTTCAAATAATTATCCTTACAGATAATGATTGAGGAGATAAAATAGGATTTTTTCCTCTATAGAGAAGTCTGAAAGGAAGAGGTATTACAAGAAGTGTGACATAGTAGATACTTCAACTAGCCCTCTGTAGTTAGAACCATGATTTCACATAGGACTCAACCTTACTCTCAGACAGTTTAACAAGACTGTTCACTTTTCCTGAAGTGGCTATCTGATAGCTTTCCTGTTGTATGCTGTATTCCAGGTGTCTGTTTTGGTTTCTACGTAAAACTATTTTCAAACCTATGTTCATTCTTGCTTCTCTACTTTCAATATTAATCCAAGGATGACATTTTAAAAGTTGCTTATTTTACTATTTAGAAAAGTTATGGGTAAGTGTGAAATATATTTGATTACTTGAATGTCTGCATCTCTACCATCTGAAGAGAACACTTTTGTTCAATAAGAAATGCTTATGGCAGAGGAAATATGGCTATAAAAGTGTAATAATATTTGGGCCTTTCAAGATTTTCTCTACCTGTGATTTTCTCATTACTTTACAGAACTAGGTAGAGGTGTAATATAATGCAGATATGACCTGTGTTTAAATGAGAAAACCTGAACTGAGCAATTTACCATATTCTATACCACAAATAACCTTGCAAAACTAGATTATCCACTGAGCTAACTGTAGAAAAGGACAAGGCATAAATTTTGAACAGATCTTAACACCCTTCCCCTTGGGATCTTTCAAGACTCATTTCCCCTCCTGGGACGTAACACAGCAGTTATTTGTCCGTGCACAGAACAGTTCCAGAGAAGAAATTAAGATTAACACAATACTCAGAATGAAAGAAAAGCTTTCCTAAATCTAATGTAAACACTTGTCAGGGTTAAGACTATTTGACTAATGCTGTAGTGTTTTAAAAGGTTTATTGAGTATTTAATGATTCCAAAACTATTTTTTCTTGTGCAAGTATAACAAGTAAGGAAAACCTCCTCTAACAGAATGGCACATAAGCCTTGATTTCCCAGTGGTTACTCTTGCTTCTACACAAACATTCTATTGAATCAGTGGTTATCTAGATGGGTAAAACTGATGCACAAGAAAAGAATTATTTAAAAAAATATCTGAACATATACTCAAGGGAAACATATTGCCTAAGATACTGCTTGCCAAGCTTTGCTTAGCTCAGATCCTCTGCTAAAGTAAAATAGGTCTCTAGGTTTTTTATAGGAAAACAACAATTTAACTTTGCTTAGATTTTTTAAGTTGTTGAGAATATAGACTAAGGTGATCACATTTGACATCACTTTCATGGATATTATTCTGGTAGTTAGTAACTTAGTTTGTAGAAAATTTGCATGTCAAATTTTTTAATTACTTGTGTGTGTAATTGCTACAATAAAGAAGTCAGATGATGTAAAGAACCTCAGGGAGTTCAACAAGAGGAAGGGCAAAATTCTGCACTGAAGAATGGACAGCCCTATGCACAAATGTTGCTGAAGGACACCCAGCTGGAAAGGATCTTAACAGAAAAGGGGGCTATCACATTGAACATGAAACAGCAAGGGCCTTTGCAGAAAAGACCAATATTACCTTGGAGTGCATGAGGCAAAATATTGCCAGAAGGTCAAAGGTCCCCTCTACTCAGCACTGGCAATATTATATCTGGGATGCTGGGTCCAGTTTGGGTCTCCCCAGTATGAGAGACATGGATATATTGGAGACATCCCAGCAAAGGGTCATGAAGAAGCTGAAGGCACTGGGGTACCTTTTTGTTACAAAAGGCAAAGAAGCTCGGACTGTTCAGCCTGGAGAAGAGAAAGCTCAAGAAGATCTTGTCAATTTATGCAAATACTTAAAAACAGTGAAATGAGGAGGCAGCCAGGGTCATTGCAGTGGTGCCAGAACAAGACTGGAGCCAATGAGCACAAACTGTAACAATGGAGGTTCCCTCTGAACAACAGAATACACTTTTTTATGGAAGAGGTGACCAAGCCCTGACAAAGGTTGCCCAGAGAAATTGTGGAGTCACCATCCTTGGCAATATTCAAACTCAACTGAAAACAGTCATGCTTGAGTAGAAGGTTGAACTAGATGACCTCCAGAGGCCCCTTCCAGCCTCAACTATTCTGGGATTTTGTCAATGAAAACATAAGGTTCCATGAAGTTATATATGTATGTACTCTATGTATCTGTACAGAAGGTATTTGTATTTCTGTATAACATACATTGATGGACCCATAGAATTTTTCATGAAATAAAGTATAATGCACTACAAAGACATTTTAACTTATGTAATAACACTATGACAATACAGATTGCATTATTTGAGGTGGGCGTTTACTGACAATTTTTCACTGCTGTTTGAGGGGTTTTGTCTCGTGAAAATCTTATGAATTTGTAACAGGGCCAGTATATTCATCCAGTTTTATCTCCAAGGAATAATATTGAGATGACTGGGAAATAATGTACTGGTCTGACAGAGACTGAGTACCTTGATATAGAGTTTGTATTCTCTGATGCAGTGAGATAAATTACTGAGGTTTATTTCCACTTTAATATTTTTTCATGATAGCACAAACAAGGTGACCATCAAAAAAAAAAATAATCTAGATCAAACTGGTATTGACAAACTGCACTCCCTTTTGCCTGGATTAGATACATTTTTATACCTTTGTCATTCTGTGCTGGCTATGTTGCAGTTCAGTGTATGTATTTCACATTTGGAGAGGAGGAAGGAGGTGCACAAAAATGTTTCACTTATAATTTATACAAGATTTTAAACCCAGCATAATTTAAAAATTTTCTCTGTGTCTTCTTGAAAGCAGGAAGAGCTTTTGCTGTCTATGTTACTATTTGTGTTATTATCTCAATGTTACTATCTTCCTAAATGTTTAGCTGATTAGTGTATTAAAATGAAATGCATCATTCACATAATTTAGCATAAGGTTTTCTGCCATTCATTATTTCTGCATCACTTTTTTGCCCTCAGACTTGTGATACAGTCATGATATCATTGAAGCTACTTTTTTTTTCTAGAATTTTACTGCATTTAGGTGCAAATAGTGCATTTTAGTGTATATAAGTGAGGAGAAGAGGAAAATAAAATAAATGATCTTTAAAACTGAGGGCTGAAGTTAAGAAAACAATAACTTAGAATTGATAAGTAAATAGAAATGTGCATTTGAAATGGGTTATAGTGAAATGCAGACCCAGAAGTGCCAGAGTAACCATCAGAGAGCAGGTGCAGCCTCTATTGGAGACTGTGCTGTGGTCTCCAGGTTTGACTGCAGGAGAACCAGCAGAGCACGTACAGACCAGCAATCATGCTCAGTGACTCCATTGTTTATGGCTCCCCCCAGGAAGGATGAGCAGCATCTGAAGGCAACCACAAAGTGAACATCTTAGAGTTGTAATAGGCTGGCTTGTGCCATTTCTCCTCTTTGTTACTGTCTGTCATGTGCATAGATTAATGTAAGGTTATTTCCTGCTCTTGTTGGAGTCTTTTGCTATGATAATAAAGTAAGAGAATTTGAATGTCTAGCATGTCCTTGGAGTACAGGAGCATTTGACATTTTCTGTTTTAGTACCTGGCTCTGCCTTCCCCAGAAAAGAGTGTGGCTATAAATGTTGATGAGTGGAATGAGTAGCCAACCAAAATTAAGAACATTGTAAAGGTCAAGGTAATTCACCACTACCATTGTCAGTGTGCCGTATTCTAGCCACTGAACACTATCACAAAGACTTCAATACGAGAGCACAAAGGTCTATGTGTAGGGTTTTGAATTTGGTTTTGGTTTGTTGGTTCTTTTTTCTAAAAAAGATAGTGACAACAGTAACAAACAGAGGAAAAGGCAATCTACTTCCAATGCTTGTATACGAAATTAATGGTCTCTGTGCTACAGAATAGCTTCCAGTTTCTCTGCATCAGAAATTACTTTTGGAAAGAGAATATAACTAAATAAGTTCAATGAAAAACAAAACCTATAAGACAAAAGACTAATAAACTGAAGCTGTTCTTCATGGTGTTTCATTTTAATATTAAGTGGTTTTTTTAATTTGGTTTTTTGGGGGGTTGTTTGTTTGTTTATTGGGGGTTTGGTTTTGTTTTTTGTTTTTAATCTCAGTCACATCAAAATTTAAAATCAACAATCAACTGTAATGGCATCATTCTAAAGAGAAATGGAAATATGACATTTGTCAATCCAGCCCAAAATCCTTGCAAAGAATTTATGCATGTTCTCATAAAACACAGCTGTGATATTGCAGTAATTTGAGCCAAAAACAAACTGTAATTTTAATGACAAAATGCTTCTGTTGTGTAACGTTTGCACAAAAACATGGTTATGTTTAGTATTTTGATCTCATCAAACTGCAGAAAACTGCCAGTCAACCCTGGACATATGCTTCTATTATTAAATCTAATCTATTTGTACAGCAGTTGCATATCTCTTAGTTCACTGAGCACTGCAAAAATATAGGCCCACATTTATTTGGAACAGATTCTGATACAGGGAAAAAAAAAAAANAAAAAAAAAAAAAAAAAAAAAAAAAAAAAAAAAAAAAAAAAATCCACACGTTGGACTGGTAAAAGCTTGTGAGTAAAGAGCATTTCATTACAAATAAAAAGCCCAGTGTAGAGAGGACACATGTCACTGCTGCTGCTTCTCTAACATTTTCTTGATCAGGAATTCATGGCCACCATCTTCAGTGTGGCATGCCGTGCTCAAATTGCACAAAGAATAGGAAAATAAAGTCAGCCTATCTATCCTTTTCAATTAGATTTCCAAGCCTTTTCCAAAATACCTGTGCCAAACTGATTTCCTAAATAAAAAATAACTAGATTTGATGGGAGCATTATGGAAAATGGTGCCATTTTGTGTTGTGCTTACAAATAGTTTTCTGAGGTTTTTTTCCATACAGAACTAAAATGTACTTATTTTTATTAAGAAAAGAAACATAATTGCAGACTATATTATCCTTTTAATCTATCAAAATTCTAATGAGGATAAATAGTTTGATTTTGTTTAGACTTTTTATTAAAAAGAATCATACTTATTTTGGATTTTTTTTTTTACTTTTTTGAAATTGTGCAGGTTCAGTTACAACTTTTATACAAGACAATCTTCATGGGGGTTTATTTTACTGAGTTATGACAAAATTTCAGTGAAAGTATTAAAAATGTTACAGTGTTGTTAAAATAGGTTTAATTTTGTTGAGGTTTGTTTTGCTCTAAGTAAAATATAACTTTTGTCTATATAACTTCACTGTAAAAAAAAAAAAAAGAAATGTTATCCTTCCACAACCCAAATGAGTAGCTCAAGACACACATGAAGAGAGTACTTTCTGTGGTCAACAAGATGGACCATNAAAACAGGTAACAGTTCTGGGTGAGAAAATAAACATAAAAGAAAGCCTAAATCCAACTGAACAGCAGATTGCCCTACCAGTCAGACATAAAAGAAAATATATTTTTAGACACAGTGTTTAATTTTGTACTTCATTTTTCTATATGCTTTTCTTCCTCTGAGTGAAATGTACCTTGATTTGAGGACAACCTGACATCCTGTTCTTGATTAACAGATGTCATTTTTGCCTCAGATAAGATGGCTTCTGAAGGCAGATGCCATGGGACTGATTAGTGACCAAAAAGCAATGCAAATATTATTTGTCTCATTGATAATCCATTGATTTTAGGATCTGCAGTGCCATTATATCTATATTTATTTTTCATTAATTAATTGAATATAATTTCTTAAATAGAATGATATTTAGAAAAAAATAGGATGAATCTTTAAATCATTGTGAAATTTTAGATTTATCCCATTTCCCCTTGTTGCTCTAGAATTGGCCTAGAAACCTATTTGTCTAATGTCTTAATACATTCTCACACTAATAGACTCCTTACCTTAAACCGTTAATATTCCTTATAGTACCCAGCTGCATGGGTTCTCTGTTGTTTCTCTGCTACAAGATCCTTCAAGTGATTTGCAGAGGTGGAAGTTTTCAAGGACATCTTTAGATGCTTTAAGAAAAATGGAAACACAGGAACTTCTATCAATCCTTAAAATGTCCATCTGCCCCACTATCTTCTGGAAGATAACCCAGGTTCTGCCAAGAGGGTAAAGGAGACACAGAGACAGTCTGGAATTTGTACTTCACTTAATAATGTTTTAATAGCCTTCAGAATTTTGATTCAGGACTGATGGCCTCGTGCCCTGTAATCTGAAAAGGGAAGACAGAGTGGTTCTGGTGTTTCCTGAAGGTCTTGGCCACACAGCATAGGTGGGTGTTTGTTTGGGTTGTCAAAACTTAGCTGAGTTCAGCTTTACTAGTAAATCCAGTAAAAAGTTCTTCATAGTGACAGCAGTCAAAAACTGGAAAGACTGCATAAAGAAGCAGGGAATTTCCATCCCTGGAAATACCTAAAATTCTTGGCCAAGGCCCTGAGCAGCCTCATACATGCCTCCCTGTACTGAGCAGGAGATCAGACGTGATGGTTTCCCAGAGTTCATCTAAACCTGTGCAATTATGTGAATAGGGTCCTGCAGACCCTTGAGCTCCAGAGAAACCTTAGAAGAGTGTGGGGGGAATCATACAGAAGGGGCCAATCTTGACTCATCTGGCATAGCCTTCTGTACCAAGATGAAGTAATCTACACCTGATAAAGGCTTCAGTAGCTACTGATGCACAAGCTGCTATAAAGACCTAAAAATATTATTCGTAACTAGTACTAGCTCAGCTTTCATTACTGAGCAATTGTCTGTTAATAATTCTTTGTTTAGCCTGATCCTTTTGGGGGGAAATAACTGAAGAACTAAAAAAGAACTGAAAGAATTTAATCTGTAACGGGATTTCAGTTAGCTTCAGAAAGAATCTCAAGATGGCAATTCTTCTTTTCCAATATTCGTTGATAAATCCTCTACTAGACTTTTATTCAAGTCTCCTTATTTGCTGTGAGCATGGAATGAATGTTTTTTGCTTATGACAAGACAAGTCTTCATTGTAGAAGTGAAGGGGTCATATTTCTTTTTTTTCTGAAAAGAGGACATATCATGACATAGAACTGGAAGAAAATTTAAGAATATATATTCCTGGTATTTTCATGTAGCTCAGATATTCAAATATGTTAATTATATTTCTCAACTAAGTATATATCAGTTTCTGCATAAGATGCACAGAGGATCACAAAGGAGATAAGTATTCATTAATGGATTTTTCATTTCTTTTATTTGAAATCCTGATTTTTATTTTTTTTTTTACAAGCTTGCTAATAGCTTTTTGGGTGTTAAAAAAAAAAAATTCTAACTTTTACTATTGCCCATATTTACTGAAGGTTGCCACAATCTACAGCTTTTCGGTTGTGAATGTGCTGTACTTATCATAATAGCACAGTGATATTTAAAAATGTTATCCTTGCCAATTTGTGGTTAAACCTAGCTAAAAATGATTTCTTTGTTTTGCTGACATGAAAGGAAAAGAGAGGAAGTTGCAAGAGTCTGGGGAAGGAATGGTGGAGTCCAGTGAGGCAGGACACGTTTCAGTAACCTTTCTAGCAGTTTAAGGGGACCTCCTCTGCCACTGCAATGTGTGCCCTGCAAGGGAGATGGTAAGCAATCTGGTCTGGATGTATTGCTAAAATAAGTTTCTAAAGCAGGCTGGAAAGATTGACTGCACACTGGAAGAGGAGCGTGCTGCACAGAGAGGAAAGGATCCCCTTATGTACTGAGGCGGGTGTGGGAACTGAGGGAGAGGGGGACCTTTCCTGTATCCCTTTGCTTTAACTGCAACTTGCTGTCCATGAAAACACCAAATCACAGTATTTGTCTTATTGTCTCTCCCCTACAAACCTAGATGCTGAGGATAGGGGTAATTTCATCTAATTAGTTGTCTGAAAGTTCACATTTTAATCAAAGTTATTACTTTCTATCCATGATTGAAAAAGCCTAGAGGAACAGAAGAGAGGCACCTTCATAGTGCAATTATTTCCATCCTCTGGAGGCTAATTCAGACCACATAACACAAACATCTATCTTAAAATGGGATGAATAGGTCTCCAGAGATGCCCTTATTTCTCTCCACTGACTCTAAAGGAAGCAATAGACACCTAGCACTCATGAGAGTCACTGGATGCCTAGACAGATTCAGGTAAAATGGATTTCCTTCTAATTCTCTCTTATTACTGATGCTTACAAGTTAGGGTAATTAAATTAAATTAATACATTACTTTATTTTACGGACACAGAAGAAACATCCATTTCAAAGCTGCTATTACA
>WEIU01008668.1:7907-45842 GCA_013389925.1 Aegithalos caudatus
TTTTTTTTTTTTTTTTTTGCATGAATAGGATTTAGTTTTATGAGGAAATAGAGACTTGAACACAGTGGGGAAGTAAAACAGTCCAAAAGGTTTGAAGTAAAAATACAGTGAGCATGATGGCAGTTGAGATTAAACAATCAGGATTTTAAACTCGTTTGAAATCCTGGCTTAGTGCACACATGTTTTCTTTGAACTTCTTCAGGCCCTAAAGGCTCTCGTATGACTGAGATTAAGTGCTCTTGCTAGAAGTTATGAAGACAGTGGAACCCATTTAATTGCAGTAGCCAATGTACAATCCCATTCCCATTTCCTCTCTAGGAATGAAACACTCCATCAGGTAAGGCTGAGTTCAATGTGGGCCTTCTCTGATGTGTAGTCAGTGCAATAAAGGCCTTTAGATAATTGTAGCAGGCAGCCAATTGATGTTGATACACAGGGTATAGGAGAAAAAAAATCAGCTTTAAATGTCCATCTGGGCTTTGGAAAGTGGATGTTTCATGATGTGTCAGACTGCTGTATGATTAAGTAGATAATCAGTGTCAAAACCCATAGAATTTCAATTCCAGAAATGCTTTTGAAAAATACCATGCATCTCTAACAATGGAGAGTTTGTCAGTTCTTTTTCAGTAGCTATTTTTTGGTTTTGTTTTTAGACAATTGTAGTTTCTTTGCAGTGGGAACTAGAAGAGGGAAAGGAAGTCCGTTGAAACTGGTTCTCAATAAACAGCAAAATGTATCCTACTGCATAGGCTTGTGCCATGGAACTTTTCAAAACTGTTATTCAAATTTTTAAACTGAGTTCGGAAGACAGTTTTTTTCTTTGGGACAAGGTTACTTTCTTTTATTTCTACTTTAGTTTTAAATCATTGTCACCTTTTTTAAACTGTTTGAGAAATTTTGAATTTTTATACCTGCAAGGTCATTTAATTTGCTTGTAAATCATCTTCATGCCAGATATTTCACTAATTTGTCTTCAGAAATAGGTTTGTGAGATTTTTTGCCAAAAAAAAATCCAAACCACCAACAAATAAACAAAAAATCCCAACCAGTAAAACCAGTTCAGTGGGAGTTTTATACTTCAAATAAGATTTTATAAATGCTGCATAGGCACATATCTATTAACTCACTTTATTGTGATTTTTTTTTTAAACCCAGTTTCTTTTCCTTTCCTAAATTCTCCCAGAAGGGGGAACTAGTAACAAAAAGCAATACTATGGTTTCAAACTCTAGATGCTCCCATAGAGAGGTAGACGGACTTTAGTAAAAAAGACTAAAAGACTCATTCAGTGCTGAAAATAGACATGAAAATTCAACCCCACAAAATTTATTTTTAATGTGGTTGCTGCTAGTTGTTCTTGCTGTTCATACAGTTGTTACATGGAAGTGTAGTAGCCCATTGGCAGAAGGTAACTGTTGTTTATAGTAGTATTGCCATAATATTACCTTTGTCATTGAATAAAACAGGGGAAAAAAAAAAAAAAACCCTAATAATAAGGTTGCTTTCCTTCACAAATAAAATTAATCTCTACAGAAGAGAGATTTTTACAAAACTGCTTACAACAATACTAGGAAGTATTAATAATGAAATTAAATTATTAAATATCCATTAGAGAAACAACATAAATGTTTCATAGCTATATTTGTGATATAACATGTGCAGGTGCAATTTCAGTAACTAATGAATGCAATTATAATGTGGACATTTAAGTAATTTAAATGTGAAGATAATTGTATAATTGTTTGTTCTAATAAATTAGTATTAACAGGAAGGAATTTTAGAGAAAGAAATGTGTAACTTGAAAGCTTTTGGTGTTATTTCAAGTGGTAGTCCTTTACTAGCAAAATATTATCATGAGGCTTTTGATCATGTAAGTCTGTTTTGACATAACTTCAGTGACTTTCTTGTATATAGGAAGAGAGAGAGGTACTAAATGTAACATTTGTAAGGACAGATTGAATTCCAATACAAATTCTATTCAGGTTTCTTAAAATGGGGATATTTAAACCTTTGCGGTGTTGAGAGTAGTGTTGTCTCTGGTAACTCTTATTTAAAGGTTGGGGTATTTTTCTTTGGTTAATTGGTTGGGTTTTTTTCAGGAGAGGAGAGGCATGTGTTTATTTTGGGATATTGTATTCTGTTTTTAAAGGAAAAAACTCTGAGTCTTTCTGAGAGAGGTTTTTTATTCAGTTCTCCTTCTTCCTATTTAGAAGTTAACCTACTTGACAACTATAAAAAGAACAGAACATACATTTTTCTTGTTTCATTTTTTTTCATTTCCAACTCAACAACAGTTTTAATACTACAGCGATGTTTTGGTTGGTTAAATTGGGAAGAGACAAATCATCTCTCATAGCTTCATCCTTCTTGATGGTAGAAAATAAAGATCTGGAAACTGTCAAGCACATGAAACAAACTACTAAAAATTTAAATCATTTTAAGTCTCATATTTTCTTGTAAAGTAGATAAAACTTCTATTAAACAACATTAGGAAGTATTTTCTTTGCCAAGAAAAATGTGATTTAGTTAATCTTTTGTATTCTATTGGGTAAAAATGTCCGATTGTTAGGATTTTGAGCATATTCTCCATCTTTTAACAAAACCAAATATTTATCTTTGAGTTTAATCTGCTTCCATATATTTTGCATCTGCTTTGTGTTTCAGTGTTCATGTGTTAAAGGTGTACATTTCAGGTCAAACAAAAATACCCTCATTAATACTTAAGTTCAATAAATGGAAATATCTTGCCCAGGTTTTTAAGTGCTCATTCTGGATTTCATGCTTCTGAGGAAGAAGTTAGACACATTAATAAAAATTATGAGATCTAAACAAAACTACCCTGATTTGAGCAAAGAGTTGGACAAGTAGTCATTCTGCGGTTCCTCAGTTCCATCCTTTGTTATTCTGTGATTCAGTTTTCTGAAAATCCCAAACAATAGTACCTAAAAATAAATTACTGCTATGCAGATAGTTACTAACTCCTGCTTAGTGAGGATTTTAATGATCAAGCTCTTGATATCATGGCAGATAAAATCAGAATTTCAAGTACATAATAAGAAAACTATGGCAAGAAATAAAGGAATTAATTTCCATTAAAATGGATTTTTAAAAGAAACTTGAAGGGCACATCTTGGGAAAAAAATAGATGTTTTGAATAATTTATAATCTCTCAAATATTAAACAGGAGCAGTCTTGAGCAGTGTTGTCTTTGTGGTTTGAATGTGATTTTACAAGGGTAAGCAGATTTTTAGGTTCTTTTAACTTTTACATAGAACAATTTTTGATCAAGGGGGTGTACTCAGACACTCCTATACTGCTCTATTAATGAAAAATATCAAGAAACTTGAGACTGTCCAGAGAACATTGTGTGTGATTCATTTTGTTTCTAGGATATGTCTTCTACAAAAAGCTTTTTATTTGAAGTCAGTAGTGGCAAACAAGTTGGAGGTTTCATTTGAACTGCCATTGAATTTTCTAGTCCTTATTGAGTTCACATCCTTGCCTATCTGGGAAAAGATTATCAATCAAAACTTCAGAAAAGTTAAAGGAGACAAAGAAGTCAACCACTGTAAGAAAAGATTGCTTTTCCTGCTAAAGTATTATGACACAGTTTATGGATCAAGCAGACCATCCAATCAGTAGATTATCTAATTTTTCTAAGTGGCAGAGAATCGAGTGCTTGTTATATGAACCTTGGATCACTGACAGAGCACAAAAGCAGGGATCTTTGTAGGAAACGATAAAATCACTGCTACAGAACAAATCTCCGATATGTCCCAAAAGATAAGCAGTATGAATTGAGGGCACAGAAAATCCCCCTTTCAGTGTTTATCAACAGGTTTTAGGTTGAGCTCCCATCTCAGTCTCTAAGAGGAGAGGAAATAACAGGCAAGGTGTGGGATTCAGGGTTTAAGAAGATGGTAGGTAGGGATTTCAGGAAATGATAGCAACTGATGGACCCAGCTTAAGCATTTTAAGGACACTATTGTATATAGAATTAATATCTCATAAAGCAAAAACCAAACAGAGCATGAAAAGTCGTTCGGAGCTACAAGTACTGAGCCTTACTTTTCAATCCCTCTCAATGGATGTATTGTTTATTTACTTTATTAGTTTTTTCCCCAGTGTTTTCCTTTGGTTTTGGAGGCAAGCAGGGGAGTTTTTGGTTTGTATTTTTTTAGCAAAAGCAAGCACTTACTCAGTGAGGTTTATCCTTCTGGGTAGAAGATCTCCTGAAGGGCAAGTAAAATTTAATGCTGCAGTCTTGGGTAACTTTCTGTCTTATCTTTAACATTGGTAATTATTTTCCCAATCAGCATGGTAATACTGCTGACTTTAACTGTTTGCTCATAGATTAAAAAGGGATAATTATTATTTAGCCTAATCTTTATCTTTTCTAATTTCTGTGCTGCACTATCATCAGAAGCATAACTAGAGCTTTCAAAAGTGTCCTTAAACAGTAATTTTAAGATGTTGTATGCATGCAGGTGAAATAATTTAAACAATGTGAACTAAAAGTGGTAAGGACTTACCTGAAGCAGAAAATTTAAAAAGTGTTTCTACTTCTATAATTTTCTTATTTCTTTAATTTGGTGGCAAAATGTATTTTGATCATTGATATATTACGTCACTGTAAGGGATATGGAATATGCCCTATATACAGTAAGAATTTCAAATAGAAAAGCCTCTTCTAAAATGGAATGTTATGGAATGGCTAAAATTAAAGCTCCATTTCCATAAGTCTTTGTTTAATTTTAAGACCCAGAAGTAAGGACTTTGAAAGAAATATATGCTTCAACACCTGATGTAAGTATCATGTACCAAGTCTTGATACCTTGATGCAAACAGGAGCAGAAAAATGCAGATAAGTAAGGATCACAGTGCTGTTTGTTTGACCAAGTTTTTAGTTAGTCAGATATTCTGTACTGTCAAAGTCACTTAAAATAGGCCAGTACATAGAAAATAGCTAGAATAGTAAAAAAATAAGCAATAATTATTTTTTCACATGGACTTTCATTAAAGAAATTAAAGAGATTAGGGCTGGATTACTCCTCTTTACCATGGCATAAATCAGAGGTGTTTTTTATAGAAGTCATACTGATTTCAGTATTGTGATGGATTGACCCTGGCTGAATGCCAGGTGCCCACTAAACCACTCTCTTTTCAGCTGAGTCCCTTTGTCTGCTGAAAAGAGGAGGGAAAATATAATTAAAGGGTCATAGGTTAAGATTAAGGGCAGGAAGAAAGCATTCATCAATTACCTTCATGGGTGAAACAGGCTTGACTTAGAGAAATTTAATTGAATTTATTAACAGTCAAAATAAGAATAGGGTAAGGAACAGTAAAACCAAATCTTAAAACCACCTTCCCCCATCCTTTCCTTTTTCCTGGGCTTAACTTTACTCAAGATTTTTCTACCTTTTCTTGCCCAGGAGCACACACATGTGGACAGGGAATAGGGACTGTGGTCAGGTAATCACATGCCTCTGCTGATTCGTCCTCCTCAGGGGAATGACCCCTCACGCTTCTCCCCTGCTCCAGTATGGGATCTCTTCCATAGGAGACAGTCCTCCAAAAACTTCACCAATGTGAGTCCTTCCCATAGGCTGCAGTTTTTCATTAGCTGTTCTAGAGTGGGTCCCTTCCATGGGGTCACAAGTCTTGTCAGCAATCCTACTTCAGCATGGGCTCCTCTCTTCACAGTCCACAGGTCCTGCCAGGAGCCTGCTCCAGTGTGGGCTTTGCTGATGATAGTAATTAGTAAATCAATAATTGATTCATAGTGGTTTAGCAGAACACTAGCTTTGGGAGATAGGTTTTGAACAATCACTTGAATTTCAGGATAATTCTTATATGTGTATATAAAAATACACTTAGAATGTCTGTAGGATGACTATTTTTTTTTCCTTCTTCATAATGTAATACAATATACATATCTAAAATGCCATAAATTAATGTAAAGGCAATAAAGTGACTGTGAGTATTTTACTTTAAACTTGAGCTGTAATTCTCAAAGCCATTTTTTTGTTGGACTGCAATAATCTTCCCCAAAGTACACCTCTCATGCATTTTATTTAATTTGCTGTCAGTTAATTTTTATCCATGGTAGATATAATCTCCTTGATCAAAAACAATCTGCCATTTGAGTAAATGTTATTTTCCATTTACTTATATTTATCTTTCAGTTAGATACAGTGTTCTCTACTTCCTTGGTTTTGGGAAACAGTTTTTTCTAGGGGATTGAGTATTTAGGCTGCAGCCACTGAAATCCCAGACATTGAAATGTATTTATTTTATTTTAAGTATCTTTTTTGGCCTTGGCCAAGTTTACCTTCAGCTTTTACATTACTGTACTGCAATGACTAATGTTTTAAGAATGGTCACCTTTTTGCTTGCTTTAATCTCTGGAGTGCTACGTAATGGTAGAGTTTTTGTATGGTTGAGCATATTGTCTGTTCTAACTTCTGTACTGGTGTCTGAAGAGGCTCCTTTTGCACTATGCTTTCATGTTCAAATAGCATCTTAATACTCTCTATTTGCTATGTGACAGTGAGTTATAAATCAGCCTTCAGATCACAGGTTTTTGTAAGCTGTAAATCTTCTAGTAAAGATCAGTCAGAAATTAATTTAGTATTCTGAAACTGTCTGCAGTGGTATACTAGGCAAATTACATTGCTTTATATTAAAGAATGAGCTAAAAACTTACTAATTTGTAGCATACCAAAAACGTTTTTTAAATGATTCTTTACTTTTGTTTGTTATTGGCAGTATATCCAGGATCATAGCTGCCTGCCTGACCTTTCCATCTGAGACAACTCAGTGAGCTCTGACATTTTCTGAGCTGCACACAGCCCTAGGAAGTCTGCTGTCTGTCCTCTGGGTGAAGTCACTAAGGCATCTCTCTGTTGTGCAAGGTTGTGCCTAGCAAGCTCCACAACAGGCAAATGTCAGGAGGCTTGAGAATAGCAGTGATTCTGTTGGAGGGACCATGCTGTGATGCAAAAATCAGGTCATGTTGAATTTTAGTTGTGGAGCACAGAAAACCTATGGCTTTAGCTAATAAGACTTAAACAATTTTAGTTGAAATTGGCTAGGAGCCTAACCCTAAGTAAGAAAGCAGTTTTAAATTCTTCATCTTGTGTGTCCCAAATTCCTAACCTCTTCTTAGACATATTCCTTTAAACACTGCAATTGAAATACTCCCAAATGTTTCATCATCATCCTTTATTTCAAGTCTCCTCATTTCCAAAAGTATTTGCCCACTGCTGGTCAAATTAAAACAAGGAGGAATTTTAGGTGTTTGCCAAATCTCAAAATCAAGTTGTTTGTACTAGGTCTTTCTTAAGACTAACTCCATTATACTGTCTAAAATGTTTGTAGTAATGCTTAGGAACACTTAAATATAAAGTCATCTTAACAAGATTCCTTTGTGACCTTGTTTGGTGTGAACTGAATTTTCAGAAGAGTATTTTGATAAGGCAGTTACCAAACAGCATGAAAACCATGCCATGAGAACACTTGACATATTCTTTAAAAGACTGTAAGGATCCCAAGTGACACATCCAAAACCCAATCCTTTCAAAGAAACATTTATTAAATTTGTTCTGGTATATGCTTTAAGCTGTAGCAATAACCTTACAGTTCTGTTTTCAACACCTTATTGAGTTTGTTGAGTTCCTTAAATAAAGCATGAGGGGAATTGGGCAAAAAAGTGTAAATGTTAAAATTATAAACTTCTGTCATAGGTATTACATATTTCTGTTTATCCAAAGTAGTGACAGCGTGCTAACTAAATCACTAGTTTGACTATAATTTGTAGACAAGAGATTTGTGTGCAGAAATTCAAGATAAGGTGATTGTATTCACTTTACTACTTCTAAAAATTCTGGAGTGACTTACCCTACCATTATATAGATGTGTATATAATTACCCTACACATATATGTATGTGTATATAACTTCTTGAGGTACTGATGCTTAGTGTTAAGAATAATCAATTAATAGAGATTATGGATGTAACAAAACACCTTCAATTTGTCCTCATTCTTGTTTTTCGTTACAATTTTTCCATCTCCTGTTCCGTATCCTCAGATTTTTAATTATAAGAACACCATTCCTCCAGAGTTATATTTATATTCTTATCAAAGATCTCATTTTTTAGTTCTACCAATATGGAAAGATTGCAAGGAGTCTATTAATAGCATTTTATACCAAGTAATGCCCTTTTATTACATTTTCCTTAGAAGAAGTAACTCAATAGCCCTTGTTCTGAGGTCAGGTGTTTTCTTTCTATAATAAAGTTCACCAGGGTTGACTTCATCAAGAACATTTTCAGAGGGAAAAAAGTTCTGACCTATGACTTTACTTGTACTTTAATTATAGTGTTGCAATAATCACTGAAAAATTATAGGAGTTCTTGGCTATCTCCTCTGAGAATTCTTCTGTTTTGGGGCTTACTGCTCAGTCACAAGTTACTAATTCTTTTTGAGTGTAATTCAGATTTTCCATGCATTCAAACCTATCACTCCATGGTTTAGTACACTAGCATTTCCCAACTCTTAATTTTTACAGGGTTTCTTTCTTTCCTTGATGATTTCTGAAAACGTGATTTTACAATTTTATTTATTTAGTGATATATTCCTATTGAGCTAACAGTGTAGGTTGTAAACTGAATTCATTTTCCTGAAAGCTACCATTAAAAAAATTTGTCATCCTAGGTAAAAGACAACATTCCTACTCTTTTCCTTGGTATTTAATATTGGTTTAAAAAGCAATGTATTTTATCCATTAACAAAAATATGCTTATTTGAAATAAAAGATAATTGGAGTTTTGATTGCTTAGGTAAAATTTTTCAAGGGTGATTTCTACTTGGTTTTAATTAGAATGATTTTTAGGTTTTATTCTATATGTGTTTATATTAGCTATTGTTATTTTTATTGTTCTCATTGCACAAGCGAGAATTTATACTGCTGTAGAGCAAATTTGGATCTGTCTTGAATACTGATAAAAGTGTAATTATGGCAAGACAGGATATGGGGGTCAGCATTTGCAGAACCGAAACAGGTCTTGTAGCTATAACTGAAATTTCTGCTGATTGCATCAGGTTTCATCACCCTGTTACCTCTGTGAAAATAAAGCTGTGTCTTTACACAGCTGCAAATTACCCTTGCTGGAATGCAATGGAGGTCTGATAACTTTTGTTTCTAAGTTATCAGCAAAGCCTTGGTTTAAACCTTAAGTATAAACCTTAAGTATATACTTTAAATATATATTTCCAACTTATGATAACCATTTCTTCAGAGTAATGACTTCTATAGGGATAGTGTAGAAAGGATAACCAAAGATTATTACAGGGTTGGTCAGTGCCAGCACTGTTGGCCAATTTGACAGCTAATGAACCAATATGATGTTGAAAGTCTATAATGTTCCAGTGAGCCGGTCATTAAATGCTGTAATGAAATTTTTTTGAAGGGATTATTACTGTCCTAAACCACATTTAGTGATTTGTAGTAGACATTTTCTTCTTGATATTTGCATTACAGAATAGAATCACGGAATCGTTTAGCTTGGAAAAGGCCTTTAAGATCATTGAGTCGAAACATTAACTTAGCATTTCCAGGTCTACCACTAAACCATGTCCCTAGGCACCACATCTTTGGGATTTTTGGATACATTGAGGAATGATGACTCAAGAACTTCCCTGGGAAGCCTGTTCCAATGCTTGGCAACCCTTTCAGTGCAGAAATTCCCTAACATCCAATTTAAATCGCCCCTGAAACAACTTCAGATCATTTTCTCTTGTCCTATCACTTGTTACTTGGGAGAAGAGACCAACCCCCACATGACTACAACCTCTTTCCAGCTAATTGTAGAGGGTGATAAGGGGCCCACTGAACCGCTTCTCTCCAAACCCCCCCAGCCCTCTCAGCCTCTGCTCATCAGACTTTTGCTGCAGACCCTTCACTACCTCCGTTGACCAGAAGAGCCAGCCCTTCTCTTTGTTGGCCCTCAGACCATTTGCCTCAACCCATCACTCCAGCCTGTCCAGATCCCCCTGCAGACCCTTCCTGCTCTCCAGCAGATCAACACTCCTTGGAGTCGCACCCAACTTGAAGTCACCTGCAACTCAGAGTCACCCATAAACTTCCTGAGAGAACTTCCCCTCCTCCAGATGATGAGTAAAGACACGAAACAGAAACAGCCCCAGCACAGACCCCTGGGACACACCACTTGTGACTGTCCCCCAGCTGCCTTCAGCTCCATTCACTGCCACTCTCTGGGCTCAGCCATCAGACAATTTTTTACCCAGCAGAGAGTGCACCCATCCAAGTCATGAGCAGACAGTTTATACAGGAGAATGCTGTAGGAAAGGGTGTCAAGGGCTTTGCTAAATTCCAGATGGATAACATCCACAGCTTTTCCCTTATCCACTAAGCAGGTCACCCTGTCATACAAGGACTGACAGTTAGTCAAGCAACTAATAAATAATGGGGCAATGCATTTGGAAATTCTGTAATTTCTGTGTGTTTATCAAGCAAATTTTTACCAGCTACAAAGTCAGGCATACTGGGGTACGCTAGGTTAGTAATTGTTATCAACTGAAACAGAATACTTACCATACTTTTTCTGCTGATATGTTGACTTTTATTTTTATTTCTTTATATTGGTAGCCATAGAGTGTTATGATCCATTTTTATACTGCTTAATGTCAATTTAAGTTGTGAATTGTAATTGAGAATATGAAAATGGGAATCTAGCAGCAGAAGTTTGATAATCCTGTGGACTCAAATGCTACTTTCACCTTCATGCTGACCTTTATTACACTCCTGTAGGATTAGGCTGAAAGCACAAAAAGCTTAAAATCAATCCAAGGCTAGAAGAAATTCAAACTCTTTATCTCCCTACAAAGCTCATTCATTCACTGCCTCCAATCCTGTTTTCATTCATTTTATCAGGAAAAGAACTTCAGGGAAGTAATTCCTTGTAGCTGAAACACTGATCTGTAGATTAATTAATCCTCTCTACCTCCACTAGACTCATTCACTTACTAATACTTAAAGTTGAGTTATCCTTCAGTCAAATGGAAAGTTTTTATCTTTATGTTTTAGAAGACTGTGGATTATTGTAATTTTTTTGACAAATCTCTTGACCTTATCTTCAGTACAAAAAAATGTCATAGTAAAACATGTCTACAAAATTGTCAGCTAATTTAACACTGACCAGAATTTTTTAATCATTATAGATGAGGATGGGCTACATCAGTCATAGTTAATTTGAACTTGGACCAGAGCTTTGTCATAATTTAGTTCACCCAGTATAAAATGGGATTCTATCTCAGGCTCATGATCATGGTCAGCCTCATGATAGCTTACTTAGTTCTCCACAGCTCATCTAACATAATAAAATTCTGCAGTACATCTTAAAATCATTCTCAAGTTAATAGTAAAAATAAAATTTTATTTCCTTTTATTCTTCTATAGGTTTTTCAAAATTCTCCTGTCTTATATACATTCTACATATTTGTTTGACCACCATTTGTTGCAGGAACAAGGCAGTCCACCATAATTATTTATTGGACATTCTTAAAATTGGAGGGACTGAAACATGAAAATTTACTTGAGCTTTAGATTGTTGAAAGCATTTAGTGGCCTCATTTTCATTGGTTCAATACCAGACATGACAGTAAAGAGTGATATATCTAATTATCTATAAAAAATTGGGCCAAATAATTCAAACAAAAGCATACAAGAAGTGTAATCACATGTTAAGTTTATGCCCTTAATCTTGAGGGTCAGGCATTTCTTTTGCCACCAGACTCATTCTCTAATACTTAAACATGGGTTGCAGTTGTTATGGTTCAGTAAAATGGAAAATTTTTATCTTAATATTTTAGAAAACTGAAGATTTTTGGGTTTGTTTTTGATGGGGCTGTTTTGGCAAAACATATTTTGGTTTAAAATTAGTTTCAAGTTATGATCCCAAGAAAAAAATCTTTTTTCCTGTTATATTTGCTACTAAAGAGTGGTTCAAGGTAGAGCTTTTATTCTTAAATGTATCCTGAAGTTTACACAGCTGCTGTCATATTGACATTAAAGATGGGCAATTATAAATATTTCAAAAGGCTTCATTGAACTCAGAACTACAAAACACCTTGAGTTATAAAATACAAGCCTGGATTACTACAGATATAATGGCTGGTGTAAAATAGATCCATTGTTCCATTATGATGAAGTATCCATTTTAATTACTGAGGAAACTCAATGTTATTAACAGAGTCCTGAAAGGTTACTGTATAAAGGCTTCACAATTAGTTTTTTCATCTCAAGATTGAGTCCATATTTGTCAATTTTATATCTCATCTTTCCTAGTTATTTAAAAGACAGGGTTAACTGCCTTTTAGGTGGTTGTGTCTTGAAATACACAACCCCAAACATAATTCTGAAATACTCCTCATTTAATCACCACACCTTAATATAGAGGCATGTCCCATTTCTTAAAAAATAATCCTAACAATATGAATCATATGAATTACAGAAGCATGAATTAAAGAAATATTAAGAAGGCTCGCCTTTGGGTTTTGAAGAACCACAGGAAGAAGAGAAATAGGAAGTCAAGGTTTTAAAATGGGCATCTAAACCAGAGAGGTGTCTACAAGGGAGTAGATACCTATTAATCAAGTGATAATGAAAATTCAATCTGTTGTGAAACTGGTTTAAGTCAATACGTGGAGAAAATAAAAGAAATGTAACTAAAACCTTATAGAAAGATAAGAACCAGGAGAGAATATGTAGTATGAAAACATGTTGAGTGGATGCAAGCAAGAGAGAAAGAAGGACATTTTCTTTCATTTGGCAAGAGTCAAGAATAACCTAGTACTTAAATCTCTGCCAGTTTGTAATATTCTTTATTTTGAAGTTGGTCACCAGAGGACAGTATTAATCACTCCACCATTGGAAGACTGTTGATTGTAATGTTTTGGGCACTTGATTCTCTTTGGGTTTGCACTTTTTAAAGCATACTTACTCAAAAGCTTCCCTTATCTAAGCTAAGATCATGTGACTTTGTTGAAAAATTTATCCAGCTGATGAGATTTAGGGGTGCTAGCAGATTTTTTCCAAGTCTCTCACACAGCACTGGTGAATAAGTTTTTTTCACATTTTGAAGCTTTTAGCTTCATAAGGACTATAAATACTGTTTATTTATTTATTGAATAGGTAGATTAAATATAGAATGGTACAGAGAAGAAAGGTATTCTTTCCTCAATAAGATAAAATGATCTTCTTTCTTCAGTGTGGTGAAGACAATTTAATTTCATGTATCTATTTTTTGTAACTGAAACTGAGATCTAGTTTAAATGCAGGTACTCACATTCACCTACAGACTGTATATACCCTTTTGTCTGTGGCTGGCCAAGTTTCTACATGAGTTATGCCCTCCTATGGTTTTTCACATTTTCAAAACCTGAGTTCTGATGTAGTGGTTTCAACTGGGGACTTATTCCTGGGTAAAGCACACTTGACTTAAGAACCACCGTAAATGTCCTTAAGCTTTGAAACACTGTCAGAAAACAGTACTTTCTGCCCTAGAAACTGGATTGATTAATTAATAGCCATTATAATTTCCAAGTCATGGATCTCCAAACTTGCATGTAATAGGCTCTGCATTCCCTGTATATCTGCCAATTAGACAGAAAAATATTAAAAGGCTAATATATGAAGGCAGTTTAATTTTATGTTGTACAGTCAAAAGACTTGTAGTTTCCAGATAACATCATAGGGAGTTTAGTAACAGTTACCCATGAGCACATATTGTCCATGAATTATCAACTGATATAAAATAGAGAAACCAGACACATTCCTTCAACACATAGCATTTCAAATACTACTGTATGCAATTATTGAGGGAAGGTTTTGTATCATCCAAGTCAGAGACTAGAATTTGTGGTTTACTTAAATCTGGCATCATATGTGGCCAGACTTATTATTTTAAAGATGAAGGCCAGCTTCTCTTTCTGTCATTTCTCTGTTGCTAGATTTACATACACATGTGGAGGTAGCTTAAGGTTGCTACAGCTACTGACTGAAGTTTCCTGTGAGATCTAGGCAACTAGGAAAACCAGCAGATGTTACCTCTCTACTTGAGGGTCATTTACTTAGGATAAGTGAGTGGTGAGTCAGGAAACAGGTGAACAATAAAGTCAAAGTAACAGAACTCTGAGTTTCTTTGGCTTGGTCATCATATGAGTGCAGACAAGGAGAGTGTTTGTGTGTAATGCAGTTATATAGCTATCAGAATAGATACAATTTTCCCCTGAAGGTTATTATATACTAAAGGATTGTCTCTACTGGATGTGTATCTTTAAGTCCCATTTGTGAGAAGCGCTAGCCTTTCAGCAAGCCTAAAACATCCTAGTAAACATATTGCTTTTTCAGTAGTTTTGTATGGATTAGAAACAACATAATTAACATCTTTAAAGTAGACTATTTTAGCCTAGGTGGACATTAAGGACAGGCAATTGAATTCCCTCGGTGTAAAAGAACGTTTGCAAGCGTATTACATTTTTTTTTTTTTTTAGAAACAGTCGCAGAAATTATCATTTTAGTGGAATTATTTTTGTACTTGCCATGCAGAGCCTCAATATGTTGTAACACTAGATGTATAAGGTTTTCTCAGTCAATGAAACAGCATTTTTCATATTCTTAGGAGAAAAAAGTAGACTTCAGGAAATATCTCCAACAGTGTTAAAGTATCTGTGTTTTCAAGACCACCTGCTGTATACTTTTAAAACAAGCATGAATAAAACTCAGTGCCCAGCAGAGCCTGTTTGAATTCTAATAGCTTTAATAAATGCTTCCTGGTAGAATGGAGAAAGTCTGTCTTAACTGCTACTGGCTCTACACACCTTTGTGGCAGGTGGGAATGTTCTCTCTTTTGCTGAACAAGACAGGTGAACTGGAAATGGAGAATGAATTCTATTTTGTATGCTATTTTCATTCTTTTTTACTCAATGAGCAATTTCATTTTATTTGTGTTTCCACTTTGCAACAAGATTTCCAGGTAGGTTGATACTTTGGCATGTGTAATAATACATCACT
Source organism: Aegithalos caudatus (assembly GCA_013389925.1). Classification (NCBI taxonomy): domain Eukaryota; kingdom Metazoa; phylum Chordata; class Aves; order Passeriformes; family Aegithalidae; genus Aegithalos; species Aegithalos caudatus. Next base: position 23,001 of record WEIU01008668.1, read on the forward strand.
TCAGGAGAGACTATTTAAATGTTTTCTATTGTTTTGAAGACAGAATACAGGACAAGCTCACCAATATGTTTCAGCAGCTTTGTTCCTGTTGGCACAAAGCAGCCATGAACCTGACTTAACAGACTAGTTAAATTGGTTTTATGGCCTCTTTGTGCTGTGGGAATATTGTAAAACAGCTGGAGTGCATTGCTGATGTATCTGGTCCTGAATTGCTTGCATGGTATTAAATGCTGTTGTACAGCTGTCTTGTGGACACCCTCTCAAAACTGCATTCATCTAGTGACACTGCACCAGAAAACTGGGACTTTAAAGGAAGGTACCTGGTACCTACCACATTAGGTAGCTTTCATCTTAGTAGACCTGATATACTTCAAAAGCATAATTAATCTCCTTTCAGTTAAAATAATAACTGACTGATACATCAGAAGCATCTATATAAATATGGTACAGATCAGACATTCACTTTCAAGGGGAAGTGCCAGTCATTGCTCTTTCTGCATTCTGGTTCAGATCATGAAACCATATTGTAGGATGCATTTAATCTCTTTTGAATGAAGCAAGGCACAACTCTGCACTCTGGGTAGTAGCCCTACTGGATCCCAACAATTAATAAGCATTAAGTCTAGAAGACTAGATTAAAATTTATCCAAAACACCTGCTGTGATAGAGTGCAGGTGCTTATCAATAACTCTTTCACTGCAGGTCTGCACTTACTTGTCTCTCCTACTTGCAAATGCACACAGGCAGAGGTAAGGAATTTGTCCATGCTACTGAGAAATTCTAGGTTTCCTGAAATTACTTATGTTCTTGCCATAATTTCTGGATACTTGAGGTGGGATTATAGCCCTTTGTGGAACCCAAGTTGAATTCCTTCCTTTATAGGATACTACAACAAAAGTTTCTAATAGGTTTTCCTCAAGTTTTCTCTTTTGCAACTTCTCTTTTTTAACAACTTTATTGTAATAACATATTCTGTCTCCAGCTGTTCACCACAAGAATTTCTTGTATGGTCCGTGGATCTAGAATTCTCAGTCTGCACATACACACTCCTTTCCCCTTCCCACAAAGAATTGTGAGTTAAGTCTTCACGTGACTGAGTAATTTCTCTGAGGCAATAGATAATTCTGCTCTTAGTACAGCAATGTCAACACAAAGCTCGTGCGCTGTTCATACTTAGTGACTGTCAGGACAAACTTTTGTGTCATATTTCCCAAATGCATACAACTGAGCATCATAGGCTCCAGACACACCTTAGAGAGATTCAGGGTGATGAGCATTAGCTCTTAATATCCTGCTCCCTAATGTAGTACTTCCACACAGCTTTCTATTTTATCTACTATTTTGGTGGAGGTTGAGTCAGAGATGAGCTCTCCTGCTGTAGGGGAAAGATGAGATTTTCCAACTCAACATCAGAGGAAAAAACAATGCTGAAGATTAATTGAATCAATTAGAAGAAAATGCAATATGCTGACTTAAGTGCATAGACAATGGGGTTTCTATTGTTGCCCCATGTACTTAATTTTAATTACTGTCAGCTCATCAGCATAAATCTTCAAGCACTGCACATTACAAAATGCTAAATAGTAAATGGGTGTTGCACTGAATGTTGGCTTCAGTTTAAAAACTAATTGAAGATTTTATCCAATTCTCAACCCCAAAAGTCACATTGTTTAGGCCAGGTGGAGCTGGTATTAAGAAAATAAAACACTTGTATAAACACCTGTTATATCATAGAATCATAAAATCTTTTAATGGCTTGGGCTAGAGGGGGATATTAAAGATCATCTTGTCCATCCAACCCCTCTGCTGCCATGGTCAGGGACACTTTCAACAAGATCAGGTTGCTCAGAGCCCAATCCAACCCAGCCTGAAACACTTCCAGACATGGGACATCCACAACTTCTCTGGGCAACATGTTCCAGTGCCTCACCACCCTCACAGTAAAGAATATTTTCCTAATATCTAATCTAAACCTACCCTCAGTCTGAAGTCATTCTCTTTTGTCATGTATACATGCCCTTGGAAATAATCTTGCCCCATCTTTCCTGTAAGTTCCCTTCAGGTACTGAAAGGCTGCAATTAGGTAACCTCAAAGCCTTCTCTTTTCCAGGCTGAACAATCCTAATTCTCTTAGCCCTTCCTCATAGAAGAGTGTTCCATCCCTCTGATCAGCTTGGTAGCCCTCCTTCAGACTGATGGATATAAGCAGCTATCAGTAGATGAAATTCCAAAGTTACATGCAGATTGCACACTCAAAAATTACCAAAAAGAAGAAAATGCATAGTCATCCTTAACTTTCTAACTGATCTTTTCAGTAACCAGCAATTATCCATAGTGGTTTAGGTGTCTGAGTTATTTTAATTAACTTTCATCCAGATCCTTTGGTCAGTTCCATATATTCTTTTGTTACTTTCAACAAAATATATTACATAAACAGTAGTTTGGAAAAATAGTTTTTCTAGGATAGTTAATTCTAATTTTTTTTTGTTTCTTTAGATCCAAGGTGACAAACTATATTTGAATGATCAATTAAAAGGGAACACTGCAAGGTCTTCCTGCTGTCACTGTAGGCTCTTTGAGGACTTTGAGGTCTTTGGGGCTCTTGCTTGACTGGATTTACATTTGTATGATTGTATTGCTCAGACCTGAGTTAGATTTGAGTTTGAGGAGTAGAATATAGTACGGAGACGAGTAAACAGAGGATTTTAATTAACAAAACTAAATCTAGAAACTACTAATCCATAGGATTCCACACTTGTGTGATGCCCAGTGACCTAAGAGAACAGCCTGAAGTTGTTCCAGGGGAGGTTTAGCTTGAACATTAGAAAAAGATTCTTCACCCACAGGGTGGCTGGGCATTGGAACAGGCTCCCCAGGGAAGTGGTCACAGCACCAGTTTGCTGGAGTTCAAAAAGTACCTGGACAATGCTCTCAGGCACAGGGTGTGACTTTTGGGAATGGTGCTTTGCAGGGCCAGCAGCTGGACTCAATGGTCCTTGTGGGCACCTCTCAACTCAACTTATTCTGTGAAATGGTCAATATACCAAGTTCTTTGGTGAGGTGAACTAATATCCATACCCACCCAGAATCTGAATGACCAATTTCTAGATTTCATTTTATTAATTTAAAAAACTTCTTACCAAGAGTATAAAACTAAATAGGTCAGATATTCATGTTTTCAGAGACTCTGTAGCTGCAGCAAATCCTGGTATGCATTCATTTAATGTCATTAAGTAGTGGATTCTTACAACTGAGAGATGTCACACAGATTTTGTGAATTTGTAGGGCCAAATGACATTACATCTATGAAGCACAGTCTGTTTTACTAGCAACATTAATACTTAAATCTGTTTTTCATGCTACTGTGAATTCATATTCTGTCTGAACTAAGCAGATAAAATTTATGCTGATAAAATTCTCTTCTATGCTGAAACTTTAAACATAAAAGCAAATCTGAAAAATTTACCATTACAGAGAAAAAAAACATGCTTTTAATCTGGAGCAATTTTTTTATTAAATTACGTTTTTCTAGCTTTATCCTGTATGTAGTTTACAGCAATTCACAAATGGCTGTCCATTCACATAGCTAAGTGCTGATTTATAGTAGCATATTTTTAAAGATAGACCAAGGAGAAGGAGCAATTGTGGATAATTCATGAGAAGCAAAGCAACATAGCAAATCACTAACCACAGTTAATGTTTGCAAGGGAGTAGAATGCCAGTTTTAGAAGATTGCTTTTCTCAGCTTGAAAACCCAGCTAGTATCCAAAACCAAAGAGCTGTCAGTAGAGAGAGATGTTGAGGAAAATTGCATCAGTTGCTATGCTACAAACATATTTATTCCCATTAACATCACTTATTTTTATATTAAGCATGCACTTTTTAAGTGGCATTCTGTAGTTTTTTGTTTGTTTTTCAATTAAACAGGTTGGTTGGCTGCTTGACACCTAAGACACATGCATAATTTATGGTCGGTTTTCAAAGTGATTATTTTCATTGTACAGAAATGTTCTCAAGGCTATTGTTTAAAAAAAGGACTTCCAGGGAAACAGTGTCATTCTAGCCGTCCTACATTTGGCAGGATCTTCATATTCAAAATCAACAGGCAAGTGAAATATTACAAAGGACTGAACAGTAAGAAAGTGCAAACTGGATTATTAAACCATTATCCTATTTTCATTTATGTTTCTAAATTTGTACATAGAATCTTAGCATTGGGCTCTTACTATAAAGGGAAAATAATGAATTTTAATTAATTAGAAGTTAACATACCCATTATGTAATTATAATAAATAATTATATACTGTATTATATTAATATATAATTAAACCATTATCTGTATAAGATTTAAATGGTTTTGTATTCACCAAATACACAAGTAAGTTTTATCAAAACAACAAAATATTTTTAAATATATTCTTCCTAGAAGATATATTTATTATCGCTCTTTCATATATCATATATTAACAATCCAGTTGAAAAAATATATACAGTTAAACTTTATACAACCAACTTGTCTACATATATGTTGTGTTCAACAGTGATATAATATTTGATATATTTTTCCATTTAAAATCATCCTTTTTATGGCCATAACACATAACTAAATCAAGGAGGTTTACAGGAAAAATGTTAAACCCATTTCATGTGACAAAGAACAGTGTAAATGGTCCTTCACAGTCCTATTTGCTGATCCAAATGTGATGTCATCTGATTCTCCATACCTACATAAGAAACTTGCTTAAAAAATAATTCTTACAGAAACTGAATGGGCCATTTTGCCTATTTCCTCACCAAAGCCCACAATTTGTTTTCAGAATAATTTTGACTAACAGGTGAAAGGCAGTGCTGATTTCTTTAGTCAGCTTTATGTGAGGTAGATCCATACCAGACATCAGCTTGCAGGAGCTGGCATACAAATGAGCTGAACCAACCCCAGCAACTGCAGGAAGTTGTTTCATTAAAATATAATGGACCTTTTTCTGAGAACAAAATTCAACTCTTGTCATTTACCTGTCAGGAGTCTGTATTGGGAAACTGGTCACATGCAGTCCCATCCAAGCACATGCAGATGCAGGAGACTTCTAATAATACCCAGTAATGTGGCACACCACATAAATATTAGCTGAAAACATGGGGGAAAAGACTGAGCAGTAATTTGCAAGGGCCTTCAGAACAGAGATATAACCAAGTACATACATAAACAGATTTCTTCCCAAAAGCCTGGCCAAGAGTGCTGGCTATTAACAGAACATTAGTAGCAACATTTTTAGTCTAAATAACAAGTAATTAGCCAACCACATTAAACAATAATGAGAGCTAGTAATCATATTTTTATCAGCAAAAATTTGCCTGGACTCATTTTAAAATAACATATAATACAAACAGCTTAATGAATATGTAAAAGGTAAAAGTTATGCACAGAACCAAATGTTCTCTGCAAACCAAAGATAATTACTATACCCTGACTGTTATGCATGAACTTCTATAGAACAGTTGTTTCCCCGCTGTTCATTCTTGTACATGCATAAATTATGGCAGTTTTCTCTAAGTGTCTCCAAAGGACTTGTATGAGAATATAATAAATTGCTGATCAATTTTGATAAGTCTTTGATCTGCATTTTTGATACACGATCTTTGAGAAACCTATCTAAAGAATAGTAATAATCAAATATTAATTAAAAACATTTTTACAAGAGTACAAGGGCAAAGTAAGTATCTTCTCTGTATAGTACTAAATAATTCATTGAGAAATAAGTTGGATTTATGCAGACACTACTGGCGTCCTGAACTTAGGATGCATGGAAGTAATCCATAANGCATGGAAGTAATCCAAAGACGTGGGGGGGGGGTGTTGATCGTGCTTTTCCATTGAGAATTCCGTGTCTTGAAACCAATGATGAAGTTTAGTGGCCAGTAAGATGATTAGGGGTTGGAGCACCTTTCCCATGAGATAAAGAGAATTGGGATTGTTCAGCCAGGAGAAGAGAAGGTGACATAATTGAAGCCTGAAGTACATGAACAGGGCATAGAAAAAAGATGGAGAAAAAAATTTTTTTAAATGCATATCATGACAAGATAAAGGGGAAGAGCATCAAAGTAAAAGAGAGTAGGTTTAATTAGATATTAGGAAGTAATTCTTACTGTGAGGGTGGTGAGACACTGTAACAGGTTACCCAGAGAAGTGATGGATATCCCACCCCTGTATGTGTTCAAGGACAGGTTGAATGGTCCTCTGAGCAACCTGGTCATGTGAAAGGTGTCCCTGCCCATGACTATGTGATAAAACTATATGATCTTTAAGGTCCCTTCCAACCCAAGCCATTCTGTGATTCTATGATAATCATTAATATGTCATAGAAGCCATGCCTCAGTGACTGAAGTTATCAATCCTGGTATTGTCTTGTGAGACAAAAAGCTTGAACAATATTTCCAATAAATGTCTTTTCAAGCAATGCCCTTAAGAAGAAGTCAGACCAAAAGCTATGGGTTTTCTTTAGCCTCAGCTGCCTTGAAACTAATTGAGCTGGTATTCCATGACAGAATTATTCTGTTCAATACTCTGATTTTTGGCTGTATTTTCTAATGTAGACCTTCCAATTTAAACAGAACTAGCTTTTTCAGCTGAACTAAAGAAAAAATCAGTCCCTTATACAGCACCTTCAATGATTTAGACACTATTATACACAGTCTGTGTCTAAGCTTAGAAATACAGTATTTGTAGTACCTTATGAAGAAGTTAGATAACACTAAAATAGAATTAGTACAGGTCTCATCAAATAAAAGCCAAAGTTGATTAAGTCAAATTGTGGCAAGTCAACATATATTAAAGTAGGCAAAGGCTTTCAGAGGAAATGTTTTTTAGTATTCTGTGATACACCTTAAGCAGCTGCAGTAGACCTGAACCTCCACTCATTTCTATTCAGTCATTTGACATGATGTCTCAGGACTGATTTAAATCAAGTCTTTAGAAATTTGGAGAAGACTATTAATTGTCCCACCTCTGCATTCTCAGTGTTACTGAGATTTTTCCCAAATATTTCTACAGTGCATTTAATGAATATAGAACTGGACATTGCAAGAATATATTGCTCAATCCTTTATTATACTACAGCTTCTAAAAAAACTTTTCATTTTGATAAATAAGATGCCATGAATGACAAATTATACATGAGTATTTTTAAGGAGAAACCTACTAATACAGAAAATTAGGGACTTCTGCTTTTATTTTCTGAATTTCCTTTGCTTTCAACAGCACTGGCTCAGTTCATTCAAGTTACCTCAAATGTGCTAAACAGAAAGTAGGTATAGAATTAGGATAATCTCTATATTGTCTATAAGGGCTTCTTGTGACTTGACTATCATGTATTGCTAGTCCTTTCCTCCAGTCTGTTTTTACTGTCATTCTAAATTGAAATTAATATGGGAATATTTTTAAATGTCCATTGTCAAATGCATTTTATTAATATTCATCCACAATTTTTGAGAGAAGTTTAATATNNNCAATGACACAGATCAGGATTACATTTTTTTATATAGAGATGGTGTTATATATATAAATACGTATAATATATTATATCTTATATAGTATATATGATTTATGTTATACGTTATATGTGATATATTATATTTCTGATCAGATATTATTTTTATAGATTTCAATATAGAAATTATACCTTTGCTAAATTTAGGTCTGTCTAGTGAACTCCAACTCTTACCATGCCATAAATTTGTGAAAGCAAAAAACAAGAAATAAATGTAACATTAATTACAGTTTGTATATTATGTATAGCAGTACATTATCTTAATGCATCCTGATAGATGTAAGCTGACATGGACTGCTCAGCCATTGCTGTGGGAAAAGTCTGAAAATGTCCCCTGCGTTAAACATAACTCTAATTTTTTTTTTGGTTTTAAGCTTTTCATAAGTATTCTAATATAGTAGGATTTAACTCCACTTGGCTACCCAAAGCAAGTTTTTGAAGGTTTTTTTGCTACTTCATGTAATATAATTCTTACAGTTTGGTCCAATGTCTTCTTATTGGGCAGAAAATAGTCTGAAAAAAAAAATCCAAAGCATTCTTCCTCAACAATGATACTTGGATTTCTACTCAACAAATAAAATCACTATAACTTTTAAGACTAAGGACACAACTTTGTCAAGTGATGTGTAAAACCTATGTATTTTTAAAAAAAAAAACACTTTATTCTGGTTTTACATTCATGAAATAAGTCATCACAATAGGGTCACAAAAAAGCAGTATATAACTAAGTTATTTCTTAATGAATTTTGTATATGCAGCTTTAAAAATCCTGTATTTTGTCTCCAAAACGTGGACTTTTCCAACATCAGGCTTGCACTTCCATTCTGTAGAGAAATCCTTGCAGCAGTAGAGATAGGAATGAAAAAAAAATACTCTGCTTATGTGCTTGTTAATTTTTAACAGCTCTAGAAAATTTATTTACAAAATGCAGCAATCTGCAAACCTCATTATTGAACTGTAAGGGACATTATCATGAATTGATTTGTCCATCTGATTGAATTAAAATATTTCTGTTTTATTCAGGCTTGTATTGAAATGTCTTTGTCCTTAGTTCTACTTGGTAGCAGTATTAAGGAATTTGTTCAGCACGGACTAAGTTGTAGCTCTAGGTGTTATGGTACTAAATGTGATGGTTTATGCAGTTGTTTCACAACAATAAAGCTGTTGAGGCATTGGTTCTATTCTTGCTAAAAGACTTGCAAATTCAACACAGAGTAAGAAAGTCAAATATAGGGGTATTTTTCTTTCTCAGATGCCATCACTCATGGAAAATTCTGTTGATCAAATTTTACTATCAGCAATTCCTCAGCAGGTTGATCCTCTTCAGGTGCTGACCTCTGGATGAGAGATCTTGCCTGCCTGCTGGCTATGGGTCTGCATAGGTCTTACTGAGCAGGATTTGGTAAGCAGTGCTCTCTGCACAGTACTAAAAACAAATGCTCCTCAGCCTCCTGTTTCTGTGCCAGTGTTATCATGCACAAAGTAGTAGAAAGCAGTGGAGATTTAACTTAGTCATGCAACTAGGCAGTGACAATCAAAGACACAGTGTGAGTGGATGTGGTGATCAGGGACATGCTGTTTTGCACAGATGCTCTTCACAAGGGCAAAGAAGGAAGCTGTGGGAACAAGGGTCAGGAGACACAACAGTTAATACTTCTTGTGCCTTTCCTGTTTATCCTGAAAAATATATTGAACTCAAAGTTTTCTTCTGAAACACATTTTGAGGATTATCTTAGTTATTCAGAAAGGATATATTTGTTATTCTGTATGATGAGTCTAGAGCCTACAAAATTTCCTAGTAATTGCGCAGCTGGGAATTTTTCTGTCTTCTGATAGAATGAGTGGCAACTGAATTTAATTTCAATCTGAAACATTCTACTGGACTTAGACATAAAATGTGTGTTTGTAACATTAAAATTTTATGTGTACTAGTAGCAACATGATAAAATATAGGAAGATTGTTCTAACATGCTTTCTACTGTTTAGTAATTTCTTTGTTATTTTCGTGGTACCTGAGGTTGCCACATTCTTACAGGAGAATTTAAGGGGAAGTACAATATAAAGGAATGTTAAAGTTTCTGAATTATATTCTTGTAGGTAATGTCTCCACAAAACTGCAGTTATTTTAATTGAATGCATTTTATGGGCTTGGAATTTTCTAATTAATATATTTTAACAAAAAATAAAACTAACTTGTCTGTGCTTTTTCTAATTTTTGAGGTGTGAAATGTTCTCTATTTTTGAAAGTTTAGTGATCTTGAATATCTTTGGAACTATAACGTAGTAAATATTTTTTTGTTACTGGTGAGCAAAATTGTATTTATCTTCTTCTCAGTGTTCAGCTTATATGCTCTCACCTTTTATGTTCCATATTCTGGTTTTATAATTTGATACCTCAAGCACATCTAGCACATGTAAAATTGAGTTCTCTAGTCCCCGCCCCTTGAGAGAAACATTACTTGAATAACATGTACACAGCAAACAAGCAAATCATGAGTTCTTTTACTCTATCATCAAAAGCCTTTGAACAGAAGGAGAGGGAAAAATATCACTGTCAATCTCTGACAGTAATTCAAAGATTTTTAATCACATCTCTATGTCCCAGGGTGTCGTTTTCTAAATGTTAACTTTTGTGATTGTAATTTTGAATTAATATCTAATATATTCTTTCATATTCCAAATATGGTGAATGAGAGTTAATCCTCATTTGTAATATACATTTCCTGTAACTAAATTATTGGCTGCCTCCACAGAGTGATTGCTCCCCTGTAGAATTGCCTCTCACTACTTTGATAATTTAAGCCTTGCATAAGTCTCCTTATGGGAAGGATCCCCGCTGGTTTGCATGAGGAATTCTACCTGAGTTTAGTTCAGAAGGTAAGGCCAAAAATACTGCCTCTAAAAGCAATCCATTTTCAATTCTTAAGTTACCAGACTTACTTTGATGTGGTAATGAACTCAATGGCATGTTAAGAGACAGAGATGTGCTTCTAATTTAGTTACATGCATGACGTCTGAATTCTGATGCCAATGCAATTAAAGACTAAATTTTGAAAATAAATGAACACCACTGAGAAACCAGGGTAAATTGGATCAAATCCAAGCCCAGTGCCGCACTTATTGACTTTAGTATCCTCCAGATAATTTTTCCATTTTTCTAGCCTGAAACTCAATGATTGTATAGGAGTCTTTACTCCTTGTGTGCCATGGTTACATCCAGACAGCAATCAAGTCTCATAGAGCTGTTCATTTACTCTCCCACCAGCAGGACTGAGAGAATAAGAAGGGTAAAAGAAAACTCATAGGCTGAGATAAAGACAGTTTGATACAGAAAGCAAAAGCTGCACATAAAAGCAGAGCTAAACAAGGAATAATTCACCTCTCCTCATGGGCAGGCAGGTGTTCAGCCATCTCCGGGAGAGCAGGGCTCCATCACACATAACAGTGATTTAGGAAGACAAAAGCTATCACTCCAAACATCCCTGTCATCCTCCTTCTTCCCCCCAGTTTATATATTGAGCATGATGTCAGATGTCCCTTTGGTCACTTTGGTTCACCTGTCCTGGCTGTGTCTCCTCCCAACCTCCCATGAATCTCCAGCTTCCTGGCCACAGTGGCCATACAAAAAGCACAAAAGGCCTTGGCTCTGTGTGAGCCCTGCTCAGCAATAACAAAACTTCTCTCTATTTTCCACCCTGTGTCCAGCACAAAACCAAAACACAGCCCCACACCAGCCACTGTGAAGATGGTTAATTCTGTCCCAGGCAAAACCAGGAAACCATGCAAAGAGCTGTTTAGGCCTGTGTATGTGTTGTTGCTCTGAGTCTCATTTAACTACTTTTTGAAATTCTCAGTCTTATTGTGAGATTGGGACTTTCCTGGACTTTGCATTCAAAAACACATTCCATGTCAATACATTTGCAGTTCCACAAAGATTCTTATTTCGCTGAACTTTTCAGTGGCGTGATCACAATTAATCAATACAATACTGTAAACAAAGTCTGGTTCGGGCAACTTTAAGTTTTCTTACTGAGATAAGTGATGCAATTTGTTTTACCAGTAATGATGTATTCTAGTTGTGTCCTAGAAGATTTTTGATGTTCCAGTCCTTTCCATACTTTGAATACACTTGTGTCATAGCTGGCATTTGTGCAAAATAGCCAAATATTATGAAGTATGAGAAATGCTCAGAAATGTTACCTAGGTTTGTATTTTGATTGCCAAGGTGATTTTAATCCACACAAATAGCTTCAACATAAAGCCTTAGAGGAGGGCCAAGAGAGACTGACTGACACTGACTTTTAGAGAAAAACAGAAATCTGAATGCTGTTGGAAATCCCAAATATAAAAGGTATCATACTTTCAGGATAGGCACAAAGCTCTCACTAATGTCAGCAGAATTCTGTCAATCTAAAGATATGTACACAGAGATTTGCCTCATGAGCTCAAAATGAAATAGAATTATATGCATTATGTTTACAGATCTGTACCTGACCAAATCTATTTTATTATTAAGATTAGTAGATTTGAGAAAAATGGTGTCCATATTTTGCACTTAACTTTTCAAGCACAGAATGTTTGTGTTTAAATACAATAACTAAACAGTGTTTCCCCGAACCTAGTTATATTTTCTTTCTGTGGTATATGATTATCCTGTCTGGATATAAATATCTGAACACTATGTAAAATGGGGGCATTTCACCAAACCTATTTTTCCTTTCTAATGTGATTTTCTGAATTCAACTCTCCTCAGTTATCTTATATCTTTCTTCTTTTTCTTTAAATATGACACGATGGCAGTGAACTATGGTTGCAGTGAGAATTGTTCTTTCACATCTATTGCATTTCAAACCAGGAAAGTGAAGCTATGCAATTTGCACTCAAGTAGGGAAGTGGAGGGGAAATGCAGTTGTAGTGTCTGTGAAAGCCTCAGGTGCCAGTGTTCATGGATGTTTTCTTCAGGGTATCTCAGAGGATCCCAGCAGGAATAGTTTTAGATTAATTTTAGATCAATGAATAGGCAACAGTCTGCCATTAAAAAAAAAAAAACCCAAAAACCCTGATTTTTTGATATTAAGAGATGAATAATTTCTTCATGTAGGTGGGAATGGTGCAGTTTCTATAAAATTATTTTGTATGGTTCTGAGGGAAAAAGAAAGACTGTGGATACAAAGAATCAGCTGTTGTGAAGTCCTGTTCTAAGACTTTCTTGTCTTGATTGTTCTGATCTACCTTGTTCATCACCTTCAATTTTCTGTCCTTTCAGAGGCCTTTAATCCAAACCTTTGTTTATTTTTAGATGCCTCATTATTATTCATTTGCCTTATTGTTTCATTTTCCCGAGATACGCATATGAGAGGGAGCAATTAGCAAAACTATTTTAGAAGTAAATGAAAGGTCTTATTTCTCTTCAAGTATACTTTTCATCTTTTATCCTCTTCATGATATTTTGAACCTATTCTAAATAAAAAGGAATATCTAATGCTACTTTTTTGTAGATTGTCTTTCAATGGCTGCAGTTGATTTTAAATAGTATTTTAAATCTTGTATGTGAAAGGTGTAGACAGTGGTCTGTCTAGTTATTTACATGCAGAGCTTGAAAGGCTGCATACAGGTAGTATTTGACCAGGGATTAGAATAACTACAGGTGATTTCACATATTTCTCTAAAATGAGTCTGACTTGGTTTTGTTTTGTTTTTTGTTTTTTTTTTTGAGAGTATATACTTCAGCTCTTTCTTTTCAGTGAGACTATAAATGACAAGCTGATGCAGAGTGACTTGAAGAGTGACTTGGAAAAAGTCTGTTTGTGACACAGTTCTGTGAATAATATTTCTGGTGTACATAGATATTGTGTATAAAGCATATCAACTGATTGACCCTAGTTTATGAATGACAGTCTACAGAGTTGCACCAGTTAACTTGAACCATAGTTTCTCTTAGTTAAGAGAGTTTATAAAACTGGCTTCTAGGCTGATGAAAGTACAGCCATCCAGGAGATATGGTTCAAAAGTGATTTAATTTTTCACTTGTTTGTTTTAGTACATGAATTAGAAATACTGAGTGGGCATGAAAATATCAAAAGGTACACTGAATCCAGCCAAATAGTCAGATCTCAATTTTTTGTCTAACAAAAGTATCATTTGCCTAGACAAGGGCATTTCAGAAATACAGCAGTTGTTTGTGAGTAACTTTGCTCAGTCTGTGACTCAAGAACTTGCTGAATTGCAGGAAGTATCTTTGTACTACTAACATTTAAATGGATCATTTCATCCATGATTTAGGTTGGAGTTTTTTTACAAAATTGGCCTTATTTTATTAATCCAAATAGCTGTAATGTCATCATAGCATAAACTTCACATTAGAAATAGTCTGCATGTAAGAAATAGGTTGTTTCATGTCTCTCTCCCTACAGTTTCCTTTGATGACCCAGTGTTATCATATTACCAGAAACATCCATATTTTTGTTTCCCATTACCATTTATCATAAGCTAGTATTGGATCTGTTTTTTACACTTCCTTTTCCAGTGTGGAGAAATGCAGCTTTAGCAACTCTCTGTACTCACTTTTTTCCTTGTACAGGTACCACTACATTCTGCCCATCTTCCTCAGTTCATTTTCTAATTCTTTCTAATAACATTTGTGAGCTGCTTGAAACATTAGAACTGCAAATAGTTTTTAAAATGTACATGCATTTATATAGTAGCAGAATAATGTCTTCAGTTTTGCTCTCCTCTTTTTCCTTAACATTTCCTACTACTCAAACTGCCTTACTGAACTTCTCACAGAAATACCTCTTGCATCACCACTATCTCTTTCCTGAGTATTTCAATGAGCATTTTCAAAGCATATAATTGTGTATGAGGATTTTTTCCACAAACATTGCTTCATTGTTTTCTATACTTAGTTTATTTTTATTTACCAACTCTTCGGTCTCATAAGATTACTGAATACCTTTTAAATTTTGCTAACCCGAATAATTAAGCAGCTGCACCAAAATTTCACTCTGCTCAGAGGAAAGGATGGCTATAGCACAATACCTCAGAAAAATCTCATCAAATTGCTTCCATTCTCAGTGGCTCTCTCCTCTCTAGACTTAAGGTATCTGCAGAATCCTTTTGACAATTCATTATTTTGCGTGAAGTTTCCAGTATTATGTGAAACCTGTTTCTGCAGTGCTTAAGGCAAAGTGTTATGAAAAGCCAATGGATTAGACTCCCACAAAAAGAAATCACTTGGAAATTGTATACAACATCTTCATTCATTTTACCACTGCTGAACACCAATTATTCAATTTTTCATATGCTTCTGCTAAAGGTGTAATTGGGTCTTGTATTTCACAAGTTTCTCATCCACAGCATTGTTCCACTTCACACATGCTCATTTTTCTCTTATGAGCAACCAGAAGGATTATGACACTTGACACAGAAAGTAATCATTTGTGCTAACTGAAAGTGAATTATAAGAATATCCTAGGACCTATTCCAACTATGTTCTAATTTTTTTTTTAGATTTAAACTTGCTGTTTCCTAAGCCATAGTTTTCCTCTTCTTTAAAATGGTCAGTTATTTTCAAACAATGAAATAAAAGTGCATTTTCCTTTTTTTTTTTTTTTTTAAGTGATATGCTTGAGAGCAGGAAATGTGTAATAGAAGCTTAAAACTTGAGCTACTTTAATTCAAAATCTGCCACTTTTTCTAGCCCATAAACTTTATTCTCTCTCTCTCAAAAACACTTATTTCCTTCCATTTCCTCCATCTGTGCAAATTTCAGTCCTCCTTCCTTCCTTCTGCAATAGCGATCACAGAATCCCAACTGATATCAGCATGCTGCCATATTAGTGCTGATATTGGTAATTACTGATCTGGTAGGATATGTTGATTTGGTGGTAAAGACTGGTCTCAGCTTCTCCTGAGGGCTTTTTGTTAAAAATACTGCCTACTGATTTTTATCTTTTTTATGACTGCTTTTTCTTCTTTATTTTATCCTACGGCATGAGAATATTTGATAACTAGGTACTTCAGCTCCCAACTAATTTCATCCATTATATTTGAATAATGCAGTAATATAGGACTAGAAAGTAGTCTTTCAGCTAGAGAATGACACAAAATTTGTATTTGTCCCAGGAGAGCTAACTCTTGCAGCTCACTCTTTGGTCAATGGTAGTTTCTGTGTATCTGAGTTGATAAGCTTTTTCTTCCACAGGCTAAAGGTTTGATCCTGTTTATATTGGATTAAAAAAGGCTGTCTTCACTGCCATCAGTGGCATGATATGACTGAGATAAGAACTGTGAACTGAGTGTGTGGAAGATGGAAAACTGGAAAATTATAAGACTTAAAAGACCACCTGTTACCATCAAAATTAGGATGAGCAAAAGATACACAGCTATCTTAAATACAAAACTTCACACACAGTTTAGAACTACTGGAAGGCCTCCAAAATGCTTTCCACTTTTTCCATCTTTCTTTTCATGGTTTTAAAAATTTTATTAGCAATTTATTACATTCTGCAATAATAGAAAAATGGCAGCCAAACCTAATTACAAACCACAAATAAATGTATGAATAATGAATGAAAGGGTGTAGCTTTTAAATAGCCAGCTTCCCTGGGTGAATGATGTTTGTCTCCCTAGTAAATATGGAGGTATTTGGTTGCTTTACAGTCTTCTCTACATCATATCCTTCTATTCAGTGCCTATCCTACCTGGCAATATTTTCCCTTTAGTACCTCAACCTCTCAGTCAAGAAGAAATCTCCACTCTCAGTGCTAGCTGTGGGGTTTTCATGGATCACTGCTTTCAAAGACTCATCTGTTTTAAGGTGACAGTGTCAAACTTCCCTATTTATACTCACAAACACTTAATTTTAAACTGCCATAGGCAGAAGAGGCAGGTCTATTTCTGTTTCTGGAAGCAAAGACCACTAGTTCAGGATTTGGAATCCAGGGAGCATTTGGGGCTGCTCAGCAAAGGAGGGATGGGACTAAAACATCCACTACTGACAAACCACTGCACCATCCCCTTAGGACTCACTGTAAAAAGTGTTCTAAGTGTTTGCAGTGGTAGATTGTTAATGATAAACAGTAAGAGCTCTCCTGACCTGTGAAGCATGGCTCTATGTTCCCTAGAAATCACTTGATCCTCAGAAAAACACCATCCCTTCAAAAATGCCGTACCTTGAAAATAAGAATATACATCATTAGGTAATCTGTCACTTTCAGCACCTTCCCTCTCTCATCTGTTCTCAAGAGCCTGCTGGCCTAGCACTTTTACCCTCATTTTGGCAAATAATAGGGGGAGCACTGGTGGGCAGCCAGGGGAGCAGGTCCTGGGGTAGGTCAGAGCTAAAGGATCAATTGCTCCTTCCCAGCCTTGTAGGTGAGTTGTGCTATCACTAAATCACCGGGAAGAGGTTGACTGGGGTTGGTGGCTGGGTATGTACCTTTCCAGTGTAAAAACAGGGTAATCCTTCTGTAGGTATGTTATTTCTTGTGATTTGAAATGGCCTACGGTGAAAAATAGTTCCTTGACATCACGTGTAGTAGCAGAACTGCAGATATTGTCAGTGCAACATGCAGTGCAGTGATCATGGCTCCTCCTGTGATACAGCCATGTTTTGGTATCCTGCTTTTTATGTGGCTGTAATTAACATGTCACTACTAACAATAAAGGTCCATGAAGGTCAGAAGTAACAGGCAAATTTTGATAGCCTCTGTTTCTGTGGACTGCTGAAAAGGAGAACTGAGCATACTGTTTAACAAAACCAGCATCTTCTTATTTATCTCTTCAAAGATTCGAGGCATGAGTGAGGCAGTTACTCCTTTACAGGGGCTAGAGAAGCAGAAATCACCTTTGTCTGATGTGAGCTACACATCAGGCAGCAGAATTTAAGATCAGCAGGCCTCTCTCCCCCTGCATGCCAAAGCTGCTGCTCCTCTGGTGAAGCAAAGGTCCATGAATTCCCCTGAAAGCTGCCCATTTGCCCCCACTGCAAACCGTTTGGAGTGGCCAGTGTGGTGGCACAAGGTTTCCAGATCTTGGTGGGAAAGCTGCCTTGGTGTGCAGACAGTTTGCAAAAACAAGCTTAGTTGGGACCATAAAAATAAAGCTAAAACACTGGGCCTTTCTCCCTTTTTCTTAGTCTTATACTCTTTGCAGCAGAAATAGTGTTCATGTTCACAGAAAACATTTGAGCATGTCATTGTGCAAATGGCCTTGTACTTCAGATGCAGAGAAATTAAATGTTTTTACCTCAGCAGATTTGCTCAGTCCTTGAATTTGTAAATTTGTTGTTTCTAGCTGACAGATACAGGAAGTATTTTGGGCTAGTGACAACTGATGTGAGATTGTAGAGCTCTGATTTTTGTTCATTTTTGTCAGACAAGGAAGTGATGACCTGATGTTAAAATAATTCTGTTAAAGAGGTGGTTGTCTGGTGTGATTTAGACAAGTCCCACTTTTTCATGTGACTGTTGAATTTTCCTTGCTGTGACACCTGTAGCTTGTTGTAGTCAGCCTTTCATTGTACACTCCAGGAGTGCCAGCTCCTGGAAGGCCTGGAGCAGAAGGGATGTTGCAACTCTGCAGAGCATGTGGGACTGTGCTGCCTGGTGGGTTCCTGCACGTGGGGGGATCCCCATAAAAGCCCCACTTTTATCTGCCTGTGACTGGAAGCACAGCCTCTGAAGAGAATCAACCATTTTGATTCTCAGAATTATAGAGAAAGAGGGCTAGAAGAGAATTGAAGAATTCACTTAATCCATATCCCTATCAAATAATGCCTTTATTATCCCTGACAGAAATTTACCTCTCACATTTTTATAAAAATCTCCACTGAGTTCCATGACTTTTCCAATACATTTCAGCAGTACTACCTTTTATTGGTAGATTTTATCCTAATCTGAATCTTTCCCACCATGAGAACAAGATGACCAGGGAAGTGGTCACATGAACATACCTGGAGGGATTTAGAAGACCTATATGTGTAGCACTTAGGAACATGGTTTAGGAATGGACTTGGCAACACTCTTAATGATTGGACTTGATGATCGCAAATGTGTTTTCCAGCCTAAACAATTCTATTCCTTTGTAATTATTTTGCACTATCTCTCTAGCCCACAAGAAGCTACAAATCACTGTTACCTGTGGACCAAGAAACTATGTAATATATCCTTCACAATTTGCTAAAAATTAACAAACATTTTTCTCTGAGGAAAAAGAACTGATATGAAATTTTGCTATGCATTTGGAAAACATAACATTTCATAATTATTACTAACCACCCCTTCTTTCCCAAATTCCTAATTTTCTTGATATGAAGGAAAAATTATATTAAAAATTCTACATCTTTAAATTTTGAGTAAATATGTTACATTTATATTTTTCTAAATAGCATTCTAATCTCATTGCACCAAATCCATGTACGTCTTCTGATTTGGATATGATGAATACAAGTATTAAATCAGGATTATTAAACAATCAGAGTAACTTGTTTGATAAGTTTTTCTTTATCATCTTTTCACCTCTAAAGATGGAAGATTTTTTTTAAATTCTCATAAATCTCATACCTTCTTTAAAAGTTAGTTCTAGTAATTAATAAATAACTCTCTTAATTCATAGTGTTTCTTAAATTTTGTCATTCTTTCCCTTTCCTTGCTTTACAGAGCACTTGGATATCACTACTAGAAAAAATGTCTTCTAAAATATCAGAGTAGTACCCTTTATGAAATATGTTACAATAAGTTCAAAACACATAAAGTTTCATTTCAGCTGCTAAACTTAGCATAGTTTTGCTGCTCAATCATAAAAAAAAATGATGCTTTAAATATGACAAAGAAGATATATGTTTAAAAGTGCTGCAACTGTTTGAGAATAAAACTGTTCTTTCAAACTATTCATAGATAATTTTGCACAAGAGAGAGATCCTTGCTACTAGTAAGCCACCTCCATGTAAGGGACACTAAACCTACTTAGTAGACCATAATTTTAGGGTTCTTCTTGAATGATTATTCACACTGATTCTATGTTTCAGATTGAGAATCTAAAAGAAGGTTGTAACAATGTTTATGGAAGTGATGTTTGTGCTCTAAATTCTCCCACAGCCAATGTATTTCAGAAAATAATGACAGAAAAGCATTAAGCTAATAGTGCAACATATAGCTAAATAGAATAAGGCAGTACACTATAGCAGGAGTATCTCTGAATTACTACAGGTTCTATTTTTAACTCAAATATTGTCAGCAGATGCAAGATTAGTGTTATTCCTTTGGTATGTTTTTGCTATGGTACAGAGTGTGTTGTTTGCTGTCTTCTTTCTGAGCACTGACTGACAATCTGTTTATTTTTCTCAAGGCAGTTTGTAATTTATGATTTATTTTTTAGTTGTGTTATCACTCATGAGACAGTTTTGTGAAATCTAAACGACTGGGCTTTCCCTGCATTCTTCTTTTTTTATATATATACAGACACAGCCTTACACTGTAGCTACAGAACTCAGAACTATGAATTCTTTAATATTCTTTGGATCAATGTTCCAGAGTAGTATAGATTTCAGGTTTTTATATTTACTTATTACATCCCTTTAGCCCTAAGTATCTGGATTTCGGTGATGGTAAATATTTGTAGTTTATCTTATGCAAGTTTGTTTTTTTTAATAATAAAAAAAAGCTTTGGGTTCTGAAAGTCCCATGTTTTGTATAAGCATGTACTGACAATAACATTTTTATATGGCAGACATTTTTCTTAAAAAGACTGTGTCATACACTGAAATATTACTGTCTTTGTTTTTCATTATTACTGAACTGTAATAACACATGCTTGGTTTTAAATTGCATAGATCCTTAGATGAATCTCAACTTATTCTGCAATGTTGCTTTGCACTAGACATGACAGTGGCAGATGTAGTTCTTTTGGTACCATATGTGTCAGTGTATTGTAGATCCAGATAAAAATCGGTGGAAAATTTCAAAACAGTTGCAACCCTAGCTTGCAGGTTTTTAAAGTCTACTAAAAATGTAGGGGTTTGGGCTTAGTTTGCAAAGTATTCAAAACCTCAAATATTCTGGGGTTGAGAGGAGAGGTCAAGAGTTTGTAAAATGTGTTATTAATGTGTTATTTAAACAGCTGTAATTTTTTTTTGCTTTTGAATTCCTGAAAACTTAGTAGAAAAGTGATGTTTGCAGAAGACAAATAGTTGTTTATGTAAAGAACTGTAGATGTGTTGTTTGGCTGTGATGAATCCTCCTTTTACCTATTATTCATCAAGAAACACTGTCTGCAGCAGCTATCTTTCTACAGAGTGTATTCTGCAACTCCAGTCCCTATATCTATATAATAATTACACAGTTAATTATTGTTGACTTATCATCACTAAAATAACTCCAGGACCATCTCTTTGCAGAGACATTATGGTTATCTTTATGTGAAGTTATTCTTGTGTTCTGTTTTACAGTCCCACTAGACAAGTGAG
This sequence comes from Aegithalos caudatus, assembly GCA_013389925.1. NCBI lineage: Eukaryota > Metazoa > Chordata > Aves > Passeriformes > Aegithalidae > Aegithalos > Aegithalos caudatus. The sequence continues at coordinate 44,010 of WEIU01008668.1, forward strand.
TGAGGAAGCCCAGGTCACAGGACAGAGCTGAGGCTGGAGCAGAACCACACAGCTGGAAGTAGTGGGTGATGGAAACAGGAGCAGATGTACTGGGGAAAGAGAAATGAGGATTGCACCTGGACCTTTCCATTCTTTGAAAGGGAACGTGTATGGGACTCTGAATGAGCCCGAGAAATCAAGAATCAGAGGACATCCAGGTCACAAACACTCAGATCCTAAAACAGTAGAGGTGTCCCATGCGGACTTTATGCCAAAACAGGGGCTTAGCATAGTTACTCTGGGATGAGGAATGAAGAAAATAAACACCAAAGAGTCTCAAACAAGTACAACATAATTGATTGATTGACTGATTAAAAAATAAGTTTAGGAGTAAAAAACTAGGAAGAAATAGAGAAGAGCTGAAGTGTGTTTCTACTTCTGCTTATTTTTTGTTAGCTGCACTTTTTGATATGCCTCTAATTATTTGTGAACTGAAGGAAATTAACTAATTAGTCCATTTTATTTGCAGTGGTCATTAATAAGGGATCCAATAATGTAGGCAGAGGCCAGGAACCAGCCAACATTTAGGACCTTATTGTGCTACAGTGAATCATAGATAACTTCATACAGTTCATTTTAAATTTTTTTTTTTCTTGTTCTTCATTGTACTTTTCCCACTTCTCTTTAAAATGAATCATTTATTCAGATTGTTGGAAATGGTCCTAAAAAACTCAATGAGAATGATATATGATAGTTTTACTCTTCTTTTGCTTTTATAGTAGATATACATCTTTTCTGTTTGTTTTTAAAGAAAAATAGAAAAATCAATAGAAAACATGTAGATTTATATTGATGGTAGTTGTAAGTTATCAGCAGGGCACATTGTCTGAAAATTTTTCCTGTCTTTGATAGATATATTTTATCTCTAAGTTTCTTTGACACTTACTGAGAGGATAGAGGAAAATGACTTATGAAGTATTCAAAATAAAATCAGTCTTGATTTAGATTTTTGAGGAAATGTTTTCTTATTTTCATAGTGCAGTCAACAGTCTCCAAATCCCACTGGTTATTATTGAGAGTACATTGCCAGGATAAAGAAAACAGTGGCTTTTCCTCCCAAGATCTTAGTTGTTCTTAAGTGTTCTGAGAATAGGGAGGAGGTTTATGAAGATGAGCACAGAATAAAATCTGAAGGAACTGAGTTTGTCAAGGCTTCTTTAAATAACACATTAATTATTCTCACCCTCCTGATGAGAATCATGACCACAATACAAAACACAAAAAAAAAAAAAAAAAAAAAAAAAAAAAAAAAAAAAAAAAAAAAAAAAAAAAAAAAAAAAAAAAAACCCCACCTCATTTTATCTGTCATAGTGAATGGATGGTGACAATAGACTGATTTCTATGACTAGAAAGATTAATGATGCTTCAAGAGCAGATCTTTTATATTCATCATTCAACAGAGATTTCCATCACATTTCTAATGAATACTTTGGGATCCAAGGACTTGGGAATAGATGTCATCACACATCACATGAGAAAAAACAAGCCAGATACTTTTCTAAATGTTGCAAGCTGTATCTGTGTTGACTATTTCAAGCTTTTTGCCTAAGGTTGAAACATTTCCCTTGGTTTTTACTACTTTTATGTACTTTTAAGAATTATTACACACACACACACACATTAATATTTGATTTCATTAAATTTTGTCTTGGCTAAGCATATATATTTTTTCTTCTTTGTTCTCCTCTGAACCCATCCTTCCAGTAGAATTCTTCCTAAACCAACTCTCATATGCAAATTATCTTCTTTTGTATTTTTCCAAGCTGTGCATTTTTGAAAAGGTGATTTTTTTTT
>WEIU01008670.1:0-16460 GCA_013389925.1 Aegithalos caudatus
GATTTTGTCTTTTTATGTTGTGTAACGGAAGGTGAATACTTGTGGAGGGAAGGAAGGATGTTTTGAAGGTTTCATTTGTTTTTTTCTCTTCTTAATGTGTGTGAATAAACTATCTTTTTAAGGTAAGCCTGTTTTGCTTTTTGAGTTCTCCTAGTCATATATAAAAATAGCATACACTAAACCCTCACTTTGAGGCTGAGTGTTTGTCAAGGCCTGAAATCAAATTGATAGATGATAAAAATGGACCCTCTCTGGTGACTCAGCTGGGAATTGCACAGAAATCTACCCAGCCTTATGCTAACCAATAAAAGGAAGGGATGGGAACGGGAACATCTCATAAAGCTGCAAAATAACAATTTACAGCATCATTTAAATCATTCGGAGGCTGCATTCCCTTTTTAAGCTACTGCTGTAGTGACCAAAATGCATCTCCTATTGAGTATGCGAGCTAGAAAAGCTGATGGATCCAAGCTGATTGGTTTGGAATAACTGGTGTTACCATTTAGCAGAGCAATTCAATGACAATTGTTTTAATTCCTTCATCTCTGTGCTCTTTTTTAGAGCCCTCCAACAATTCTGTAAATAGAAGGGTTGCACTAGACTGACACGAGACATTTCCTTCTCTCTAGTTGCAGATGTTGTTCTTTTGCTGTAATGTAACTTTCACTGACTCTGACATTTGCATTTGGATCTTTTTATAGGTGTGATGAAAATTCTAACTACATTAGCACCACAAGCCAAGTGAAGCAGTGCAGTGGTTTACAACGTTGAAGGTGTTTGGCTGTGTTTACACAAACTTACTAGACACTGAAATTATCCATTTCCTCTTTTACTTGCTGCTGCTCTCCATGCTTTTAATTGACTTGATATAGTGAAACACCTGAATATTGTGTTTTTAAACTGTAAATGTCAAAGCACTTAATTAGTATGGTGTACATTATTGAGTAGAACCAAGTCACTTTCCTTCTAGTTTGGTATCAAAGTGTAGTCTTGCCAAAAGGAGAGGCTAGACATATTCTCTGCTTTCTCCTTGAGTCTGTTATGGTTGCTGCATTTTTGGTTAAGGACACTTGAATGGGACCAAAAGGTTATTGCAGAAAGCAATATCCACTTCTCCTGTTCATTAATTTTGTTACCATGGAATCCTGATTTTGACTTCCTTACACAGATGAGAAATGGAGGATGAAATTATTTCTGCCTCTGCTTCTTCAGAATTTCAAGTAAATGATATTATGATATGGAATATCCAGAATTATGGATATCATGAGCATTCCTGACAGATACCTTAGTATCTTTGGGGTGAGTCCCATCCAGCCCCACAGACTTGTGAGTGTGTAAGTAGTATAGCAGGTCACTGAGCATTTCTCCTTGGGTTGTGGGATCTTCTTTCTACTCCCTGTCCCTGTCTTCCAGCTCATGGGTATGGGTACTCCCCAAACAACTGGTCTTATTATTAAAGGATGAGAGCAAGGCGGCATCCAGTATCTCAGCCTTTTCCTCAGCCTTTGTCACTATGTTTCCCTCTACATCCTAAAAATGATGGAGATTCTCCATGGCCCTCCTTTCATTGCTGATATATTTATAAATATTTTTTATTGTCTTTCATGGCAGCAGCCAGAATAAGTTCTAGTTGGTCTTTGGCCCTTCTAATTTTCTTTCTGCATAACCTCACAACATCCTTGAAATCCTCCTGAGTTTACTGCCCCTTCTTCCATGGATCATAAACTCTCCCTTTTTTCTTGAGTTCCAGTCAAAGCTCTTTGTTCAGCCTGACCAATCTTTCCTCCTTGTTGGTTTGTCTTTGAGCATATGGGGACAGCCTGCTCCTTTACCTTAAAGGTTTCCTTCCTGAACAATGTCCAGCCTTCCTGGACTCCCTCCTTCAGACCTGCCTTCCAAGGGACTCTGAAAACTCATATAATTTCATGATTTGTGTACCCAAGATGGCTTCCAACCATCACATTACCCACCAGTCCTTCTCTGTTCGCAAACACCAGATCTGGTGGATGCCTTCCCTAGCTGTTTCCCTCACCTGCTGCCTCAGGAGTTATCTTCCACACACTCCGGGAACTTCCTGGACTGTTTCCTCTCTGCTGTGTTGTATTTACAGTAGACACCTGTTAAGTTGAAGTCCCCCACAAGAAAAAGGGCCAACAATTACAAGACTTATCCCATCTGCCTATGGAATATTTTGTCTACCTCTTCACCCTGTTTGGGCGGTCTGTAACAGACTCCCACCTTGTTGGCCTTCCCCCAATTCTTACTCATAACCACTCAACCCTATCATCATCATCATTAAACTCTAGAGAGACAAAACACTCCTGGGCTCCCCTACTGCCTGTCCTTCCTCACCTGTCCCTCCTGTAAGAGTTTACAGACTCTTGCAGCACTTCACTTGCAGCAGTTTCTCCCTCGATTATGGACATGCTTATGTCACTCAGCAAATGGCTGCAGAAAGACCTGGATGTTTGTGTTCAAGTTCCATTACATGGTTGGACTGTTTTATAAACAATACTACGTCAGAGAAAGTCAGACACCAATATAAACAGGGCTTCTTCAACACCGAGACACTACAAAATTTTCAATATATGGGTAACAATGAAAGGAATCAAGGATGACTTGAGAAGGCCTATCAATTAAAATTAGTAAGTTTGGAGTTGATTGTTTAAACTAATTGCTCAAGGAAAAATGAGCAAGTAATTACAGCTGAACATTAGAAAAACCGTAAGATCTTTTCCATGTTAGTCTCGAAAAAAAACTTGAAAATACCAACACCTTTACAGGTAAGAACTTAGGAAAAATGGCAGCATTGTTGGTTTTTTTCTTGGTTTGAAACAACAGGTATCTTCTAAGAAGGGTGAGACCCCCCCTAAGTAATGGAGAATTCAGATTCCCTCCCTTGAAATTATTATAATTTAGAAAATTAAATGGGCTTTCAGGCAGAGGTATGGGGGTAGGAATAACAGTTCTTTACTAATATATATATATATATATCAAGGCAAACAAACAACAACTACTACAACATTAACAATAAACACAACTAGGACAATAAAACCTCGAGGAGCTTTGTTTTCACAAAGCTCGGGGCAGTCTGATCTGTTGAGAGCAATGAGCTGGAACAGTGAAATATCCCGGGCTGCTGGATGGGATCAGAAAGCTCTGATGTAGCTGGACCAGTAGGGATGTCCCAGCAGGGAAGGAGACACAGTGCAGCAGAAAACCTCAAGGCAGTGCCAACGAAAGAGTGGCAGGACAGGGTCGGTCCAACAACGCAGGAAGAGATGAACCCAACAATTCCCAGGGCACAGGAGCCGATGATTGTTGTGTTCCCCTGCTCTTTCCGGGCCCCTTAGCAGCTGCAGGGGCTGGAGGACAACATACCTCGGGGTCCAGGGAGGTACCAGAGCCTTACTGGAGCATGTTGAGAGCAGCCTGTAGGCAGGCAAGGCACGACATGGCTTCTGAGGGTGTTGGTTAGATGGGTTTATTTGGGGGTCACACACTGGGAGGAAGCATGGCTCCCACAGGAGAGAGCATGAGGCAGACAGGCCCCAGGAGAGGCCAGAGAGAGAGAGTCCCCAGAAGGTGAGCAGCCAGAGAGGGCTTGTGAACCCACTTAAGAATGTTCCAGTGAGGGGGGAGGGGGCGGGGGCAGATCCAAGGCTCGGACCAATGGGATAGGTGGGATAGGGCAAACCAATAAGGCGTCCAGGATGGGGTGATGGGCAGGGGTTACAATGAATGACAACTTGGGGTGAGATAACAACTTAGTACTGAAGTATACATTTTTGATGGTGAACAGAATTTTTAAGAAATATGAATAACCACAGATGATGATAGATTTTTCTCAGGACTGGACCCGGTAGAGACAATGACAAATCCTCCTGAAGCAGCAGCCAGACCCTGCCCTCTCCGATGCCAGGAGCAAGAGAGCAACTTCCCCCCTGCCCCTGTCCTTTCCCTGCCTTGGTCAAGCACACCCATAAGCACCCAGCAATTAGTTCCCTGGCAACCCCCCTGGAAAAAATTCCACAAGCAAAAAGGAAATAAATCCAACCCCCAACACTTTTAGTTTACGTATAGATGGAATTATTTTTGAATATAAAGACAGATGAGTTGAAAAGCTGAAAACTGAAAATAAATTAACATCAATTTTGGCATTTCTAAAAATTAGTGGCTTCAAAGTAAGCAAGACAGACTAGTATTTTCTGACTCTAGAGCACATCTTAAAATAGATTGGTCCTTTTATTACTCTCCCATAGCTGTATTTTCCTAGAGTAATGAAGGGAATTGGATCAAAGGCAGTTAGAAAGAATTTTTGTATAGGAATTCCTGGTTACATGACTACTGCTCAGTGCAATGAGAGCCCAGTTAACTCAAGTTACTAAGCAGCACTCCCAGTGTCTGTCAGCTGGGAAGCAAGCGCTGAAGCACTTCAGGTGCAAGTTTGCTAATTTTGCAGTTCTGACAGATGCCACAGGTAGAAACAAGGCTGCTTTGAAGCACACGTGATTTTGAAAAGTAATCATACTGAAGATGCCATAGTGCACAAAAGAGCATTACAGTAGTGTATAGAGTCAGGCAAATGGCCCACTTGGCCCAGTGTCCTCTAGCTGGGATTGCCAATATCTATTTACAGAAAATGAGCAGGAAGAAAGGAAACAAAGCAAGCCTTCTTGACATTCCCACCAGGAATTCATTCCTGTCTTCAAGTGATGTATGTGAAAGTGAATTCCCGCTGATACCAATTCCATGCAACTCCTATTGGCTCTGACATGCCAGCAACACACATCTGGTCTGTGCAATGAAATAATTGCATTGTGATGCTTCAATGGTACAGCAGTGCATAATGATTTTCTTGGTTTTATACTGATGAGATAAGTTCAAGATTGCTTAGTGACTATATAAAAATCTGGGGGTTATCAGATTAAACTAAGGAAAACTCTAACTGTAACATAAGAATTTGCATTTCAGTGTTTTTTTTTCCTCTCTCAGCAAAAGAAGGCTTGTGCTTCCATCTCCACTGCTTATCTTGAAAGTAGTATGTGGTTTATTATGGTTTCAGAACAAGTCTGAAAAGAACAACTAACATTTGGTCACTCATAAGATGCTGTTGCTGTCTGAAATTGCTATTACCCTTCACCTGAGTTTTGTTAAACCCACAATACATGCAGTCTTACTCCATCCTATTTTTGAACGAAAATATCCCAACTTCAAAATTCCTCTGAAGAGGAATTTGAAAGTCCTGTACTCATCAGTGACAAAGTAACAATGGGAATTACCATCTACAAACTCATATTTGTCCATTGTGTCACTGTATCTTGCTTATCCCAGACTTAATTGGCATGATGTTGTCACATTCAGGGCTTGTTAAACTTAGCAACAGAAACCAGGAATAAAAGAGGAAAAGGAAAAGAGAAAAAGGAAAATTATGCGGAGGAGAAGATCTTAGTACTGAATTTTCAGGTTTACAGTTCCAAGAGAGGAGGGAACCAGAAGTCTTTCAGTGTCTCTTGAGGCTTTTTATAGCATATGTTAATGTCTTTTCTCAGCCTGCCAAACTCAGGAAAAATCTGCCTTATCTTCCCTTTCCAGTGGTTTCTGACAGTATCAGAAGCAGTAATATGACAAACAGGCATCTAGATAACACAAACATAATTAGATGTAGCTCTTATATTATGCTGTCCCCTAGGAGATCTACTGTCAAAGGCTGCTCACCAACTTTTAATTTTTTACTCCTACCAGACCTTCTTTCTACAAACTTCAGCCTAAAGAACTAAAGCTCCTATTTTTAAACTAGACCTGCTAAAATTTTTAGTTGTTTTAAAATGAAAAAGCTTTCTGTTATATATGAAATCAGCCAAAAAGAATTTAACAAAGAATTTATTAGAATTCCAACACAATCAAATTTAAATCTGCCACCGCCAATACAGGTCCGAGCCCGGGAGTCGGCCTGGGTGAACTCGGGATCAGCCTCGCCTGCACTGATCCTCCACAAGTTCATGATTTGCTTGTCCAGGCTGTGGGTTTTTATACAGTTTTTCAGCCTGGAGGCTGAGGAACTCCCAGCTTATTGCTGCAAAGGTTGTATTCTGTTCAAATTCATTGTCCATCTAGAGTCCTTGAATAGATTTCCTGTGCATTTGACAATAGGGATGCTGCTTTGGAGAGAATCTTCATGACTGGACAGGATTGAATCACTCAAGCCCTGATGGTATCTTCCTCCTGTTGCAGGTCCCATGATGACATCTCGGGACATCTGCGATGTCCTGATCGACTTTGCTGTAGAAATGCAGATGTGTTCCCAGAGACAGGATTGAATGTAAATAGAGTTGCTGGGAACCTTCTATTCACATCTCCTGCCGCCGGTATCGGGGAGTCGATCAGAGTAAGGCTTTTCAATGGCAGGGAAGTTTCAGGTGTATAGCTGCTTCCCTGGCCTTTGTCCTGTCCAGGCCAAGATGTCCAATACTCAAGATGAGTATTCTCTCCTTCCACAGTGACTCCCCTGTGAGGTAATCCCCGGTGCTGCGTTTCTGAGCTCACTGAGAGAGCCAAGTTTGATTTCACCCAGAATCATATTACACATATATTACAGTTTGGGAAGATAGTACAATAATATACAAATTATACATTTCATATATATCACTTTCCATGCTAAGAAAAGTGGTATTTGTTAAAATAATGGTTAAAAATCTATATCATAGAAAAAGCAAAAATGGTAAGTCAATGGCTTTAGAAGAAAGCAGAAAATTGAAGTCTTTAGGAGTAAAGTAATGGGTCTGTTATAGTACTCCTTTGTCCCAAATAGGGTTGTATTATGGATGTTTAAATCTATCAAACATTTCTCTCTTAGCCTGTTTTTCTGTTGTATTAGTCCCTATTTGATAAAGCTTAGTTTAACCAAAAAAATTAATTAAAATCTGGGATAGCAGGGCCTATTGATGGTTAGTCTTGAACTAGCTTGACAGAAAGTCCTCTGGGATCCCACACAACTAGGAAGAAAAGTCTTTCTTTAGGTCAAGGCTGAGGTGTCTGCAGAACTAGGAAGAGAGCACCAGTAGGGAATAACAAGTAATCAGTGTAATGGAGTCTTGTTTGAACTGTGCAATAGCACTGGGATTGAAAATACTAGAAGAAAGACATAGTGTAGAAACCATATTAAATGCACTGAAAAGGTGGGTAAAGATCAATAGAATGGTTAGAGCAGGTTTATAACAGAGCTTTCTTTATGCTTTATTCCAGCTGCAGATGTCTTACATAATTTAGACTACTGGTGTTCACACAAACTGTACAGGATATATAGGTAAAAGGAGAAATTAATTCTTTGGGTTCTAGGCAGGATTCAAAAAAGTCATCTACTTTCCAGGGAGGTCACTTTCAGAATAAAATGTCAGATAATATTCACTGTGGAGTAGCATGGGAATAGGATGTCTATGTTAATAGGATGCTAGTGTTAGCTAAATCAGTATGGCTCTGTACCACAAAATAAAGAGAAATTGCCCATTTTTACCATATTTTCAGTTATTTTTGTGTGGCTTTTGCATATATTGGATACAATAGAAGTCTAAAAAACATCAAGGCTCTTTACTAATGAGTAAATAATTCTACATAACATTTAAACCATAAAATGGAAGAAGGAGAAGCTTATGAATACTTAGTATCAGCAGGAGTTTTGTTTGGATAATCTTTTAAGATGATGCAAATTTCACTTGAGCTGAAGCTGCAGTAGGAAACTTCATTAAATAATCCAGTCTTTAATATCAGAAAAAAAACCCTCAGAATTTTTGCCTTGATTTTCTAAGACTGAAATGACAGATATTGAATACAAAGTTACAGGACATGACTATTCAAGTTGACATGCCATCCAAACTCACCAATGTCACTGTGAACTGCATTTAGTTTGTTTCTGCACTTTAGATCGTGACCCGTCAGTCTTAAGTATTTTTGTAGTTTAGATGCAGTCAGTATAACATAAAGGTTGTAATGCTGTCTAGTTTCATCAAGAGTAAAACAAAAGGGTGGAAACAAATCTTTTGTGGTGTGACAAACGAATTTCAAACAGAAGATTATATCTGTTTTTATTGGTGGCGGACATATGGTGTACTTGCTGCTAATAGAAGTATATGAAGTCCTTGCTGGTCCTTGCTCTGCAGTAGCATCTAAGTTTTATCTGTGTAGCAAATCCAGGTTCAGGAAAGGAGAAGGCAGCTCCATGTTTGTGTCAGCTGCAGTGAATGGTGACCAGTTGGCTGGCGTGCTGTGTTTAGGCATTATGAGGTCTTGAAACACCACTTAATGTTTCCATACCATATGTACTGAAATATCTAATCACCATGTATTGGGGGTTGGATTTGTTTCCTTTGTGTTTGTGGAATTTTTTTCCAGTGGGTTGCTAGGGAACTGATTACTGGGTACTTATGGGTACTTGACCAAAACAAAAGGTGGGCAAAACCAATGACTGAAAGTTTTAACAGAGATAATGCTTGTTCACAACCTTAGCAATGTATGGTTAAAAGCTGAAGGAAAACACAAAATGGGAAAGTTTTACTTTAAAAAATTATTTTTGTCCTGTTTTCAAGTATTAGTAAGTCTGCTTTAAACTCCAAGTGGAATAATAAATAGGACATTTATCCCTTTTGTGTGTTAGCTGTATCTGTAGTTTATCAATCTAAAGGGCTTTACTACCTTTCTGCAACATGGGTGTTATCATCTTCACTGCATACAAGTTTTCTAACTTTTCATAAAATGACCACATGAAGACATAGCTCAAAACAGTCTCAGATTTCATTAGAAGGATCTTGGCATTTTAAGACTGGCTACCATCAGAGATCCCCAGAAAGGGCTAGCTGAAAATCCATTTATGGTATTGCTTTTAATCAAAACATGAGAAGAAAGGTAGATGTTATAACTATAGTGTATAATTTGTGTTTTCATTGTACTGATATAAAATAAAGCAAAGGAGTTTTTTTATCCAAAGAGAAAAAAAAAAACCAAAACAAAAAAAAAAAAAAAAAAAAACAAAAAAACCAACTAGCTGCCAGATTGCAACATAGAATACTGAAACCAGGAACAGAGGAAACAGGAAACAAAGTGATTTTCACAGAAATGGAGGAGAACAATGGCTACACTTACCTCACCAATGACTCCACAGTTAACACCAGATATTCATCTGACCTCCACATCGGGCTACTGTGAATTTGAATATCCTGTTCCAGTAAATCCATTCATCCATCCATCTCACATCTGAAAGGCTCATCAGTGGACCAGTAATGGGGCTAATCACCATATCCTGCCTTCGGAAACTCCATCAGGGAACAGGCAGCTAGATATGAATATTACCTACCAGGACTATTCGTCCATTCTTCCCAACTCAAAAATCTCATCTGGAGACCCGCAATCAAAGATGAATACCAACTAAGCTCAGATACAACAAAGAACTAAGGGTTTCTTTGCCTTGGGGCTGAAAAACAGTATAAAAACTGGCTGCTCGAATGGCAAAATGTGAACTTGGGGAGATCAGTGCAGGCGAAGGCTGGTCTCAGATTCACCCAGCTCCGACTCCCGGGCTTGGAACTGTATCGGTTATGGTGATTCCAAATTTCAATTGTACCAATTATTAATAAATACTTTATTAATTTTTAATTTGGCTGTTCTGTTTTTTACAGTAAATTTTCCCTGACAATTATATAATCAGAATTATATAACCCTCTCCATCTATACTTGTGGGGAGTCTCTCATCAGTTTCTCTCCTTTGGCTCTTAGTCCCTTGTAACCCTGAAAGAAGATTGGCTGGGTTCATGGTTGTCACTGCACTGAATGCAGGTCTGATTTATTATTTGTATCATGGATTTCCTGTGCAGTTTTAGATAAATAATCTCTTTATTCCTCCAGTGATAAAACAAGGCTTAAATCTGTCAAACTCATAAGGATATTCTGAAGATCAGTTGATTAGTCTTTGTGAGATACTCTGATATTAGTGAAGAGAAACTTCAAAAAAGCTGGTGAATATACAGTGATCTTTGATTTCTGGTCTTCCACATCTTTTGTTAAAAAAAAAAAAAAAACAAACCAAACCAAAACAAACAAACACCCCCCCCCCCCAAAAAAAAAAACAAAAAACAACAAAAAAAAAACCAACCCAAAACTTTCCACTTAATAAATCCCAGCTGGATGACTGTTCTTTTTTCACTCAGCATCTCTATCCTAAGCTGAAGCCCATTTTCTTCCCTTCTCTTTTTTGGACCTCCTTACCCTTTGCCAATTTAGAACAACATATTCTTTCCAAGCATTTATTTGCTGCTTTTTCTCTTCACAATCCCAAGTGTCTTATAAATGCATGTGTATAAAAGACTGCAAACAAAGAAATAAGACTGCTGCAGGGATACAACATAGCAAACAGACAAACAAGCTATTAAATAATTAGCTATCTGGTCCCATCACTGTCATGTCAAGCACCCACCATGGGAAGTCTTGGAGAAGAAACCAGCATAAATTCTATAAAAACTTGAGGGAGGAACTTTTAATTGTGTATAATGTAATATTATCTGGGTTTTAAAGTTAATCACATATTCCTTCAAGTTTAATTTGTGATTATTAGCCACTTATATATTTTGGGGTTTATGTCTCATCCATTGTTGATTCCAAGGTCAGCATCTTCTATGAATGCTGGTATAGTAGAAACTCAGAGAAGTAGTCTGCATACTAAATTGTCATAACCCATTGTAGCAAAGTTTAGCTTGGAGACTTCTAGCTTAGAACTGACAAGGAAGGCATGCTCCTAATAGCATAATTGAAATATGGAGATAAGAATCCTAAAAAATAGGTGCGCATACAGTCTATGTCAGCCTATATCCCCACTGCTATATGCCTCTGCTGAACTCAGTTCTGCAGTGCAGAAGTATACAAGGACTTCCTGCCTTACCTAGGAAAGACACTATGGTTCAGAACACTGTATTCTATATGGGAAAAACTATTAAAAGCTTTCATGTAGCCAACAAAACAATGTGCATACACTAAACAACACCAACATCATTTCAATTTCCTTCTTTTTGTTTCACATTTGTCTTATGAATAAAGATTTCTCTCAGGAAATTTCATCCTTAAAATTAATTTTTCATCTGTTCTCTACTCTCTTGTTTTGCTCCATGTATTATGAACCACATGTATCTGACATAATGCTGCAAAGAATTAATTTTAAATTAGTACCTAGAAGGGGAGGAGGAGGGCCTGATCCTGATTTGCTGAGTGTGTAATTTTTACACAAATGAGCAAACCAACACAGCATCTTATATTCATGTCTCCCTGTTCAAATAGGAAACAGGTTGTAGACACTAGGGATATAAACACAGAAGGCAGCAGGTAAGAGAGGCCCAAGCTGAGCTGTGAATCTGTCTGGCTTTGTCTATTACTGTAAAGAGCTATAAAATCTGTTAGTATTCAACTCCAGCCACTGGCTCTTGGCATTGCAGTTAATGGACCGAATTGTGCCTCAAAGGCATTTTTCTCCCCGATTAATTCCAGGAAATTTAACATCTGTGTAAAAAAAAATCACCCTTTCCTCCCCAATAATTAAAAAAATATTTCTCAGCAGAACATTTTCTAGGGCAGCACCCCTGTCCTATCAAAATCAGCTTTCTCCAGCACCCAGGTAAAAGCACCTAGTAGCTCAAGCCAGACAAGTTCTCTGAAAATGTGAAATCATCAGAGACCTATTTTATAAGTAACATTGATGCTACTTAGAAGGGAAGAGCTGATGGATATCTAACAGATTTGTTTAATCATTGTTTTATTCCACCACTTTCCAAGTAATTAACTAACAAATATTAGGAGTTAAATACTTCAAATAAGGATGTTTCTCATGTTTCTTGTGGGACCCAAACAACTGAAATGAAGGTAGTGATTTCATCTATCAGTTTTTCCCTCTGGTATAAATGCAGTAAGAACAAAAAATGAAGCATGTCTTCATTAATGGTTACCATAATACTGAATATGATGGACCAAGGTAGTTCACTGCCTGATTTCCACTGACAACAATCAAACATGTATTGCAAAAGTAGTACAAAATTACCACTTTAAAATTATGGTCAAGATAAAACTCTGTAGTCTGAGCATTAACACTTTATCCAAGTTCTCTGTTGCTCTGTTGGAACTGCAAGGAATGATGCGCCCCTCAGAATACTTCAGTGTAGGTTTTACTGAGGCATTCTGGTATCCTGGGCTAGAGCTCATTTTCTTTCACACTGTAAAACTGTACTCTGAGATCCCAGTGAGACACTGGTTTTGAATTGTGCCCTCAACTCACTTATGTTTAGTACTGTCTTACATCATGGGTAATCCTGTTTAAATTGACCAGGTGCTACCTAATATGAATAAAATATCACAATTTGAATCAACAATATAAACAAGGGATTAGTCAAAATGACTAATCTGGCATCGGGTTACCAGTCAGAAGAGTTGAAGCCCTCTAGAAAGTAAAATGCTCTCCAATTTTCAGAATTACATTTAATAATAGTCAATGAATGCATAATAATATATGGCTATAAAAATTGCATTGGTATTCTAGGGAGAACTCTTTACCTCCTTCATACTGCATTGGATGCCTGGGTTCTAGTTCCTGCACAAGACTATTTTTAAACTAGTTAATTAGTATCTAGTTATCTCACATCTGTCATGTCTGAGAAATATTTCACCTAGTTAAAATGTTCAATTTAGAAGGTGTTTTGTACAGAAATATGTCATCCATGTTACTCAAGGTATGGGCATGATAACAGAGTGCTGAAAGGCTTCAAAGCACTGAAGAACCAACAATCAGCACGTAAGGCAAACATGCCTGTGTTCCTCCCTAGATGTCAGAAACAGGGAAGAACACTGGTATGAGGTATATTGAAGGTGGCAAACTGAAAGAAAATCTATGAAACTATGTTTGAGGTTAGATATTGTTTCCTTTGTTAGTTGAATTTTTTCCATTAAGTTGCTATGTAACTAATTGCTGGGTGCTTAAACAAAACAATAGAGTGGGCAAGCACGAGTTTCACAGCTGATATTTTCTGATAATGGGACATTAATGCTCACCAGTGACCTGACACATTACATCATCCCATTGTAAGATGCTCTGCCCAGCTGGGAGGGACCCAAACATTCCTACCTAGATAAAAAGGGGAGACCTGAGAACAGCAGGACCTTTATTTTTTCCACTGGATTCCCAGAGGAAGACTGGACCCATTCCGTGACCACTGGACTTTCTACAGGATCATCTCTACTCCACAGTACTGCATTTGTTACTCCAGAAGGATTCATCTGGACTGCTTCTACCACCCTGACCAACAGGATGTCAGGTCACATCCCGGACTCTGTCAGGGTTTTCTGGGTTTTGTTTGTTTCATTTGCATGTTTATTTTATTCTACTAAATTTGTATCTTTAATATTCCTATTAAAGGACTGTTATTCCTATTCCCAAAACTTTGCCTGAGAGCCCCTAATTGCAGAATTATAATAATTTGAGGGAGGGGTTTAGATTCTCTATTCAAAGGGAACTTCCAGCTTTTGCTGGCAGATACCTGTCCTTTCAAAACCAGGACAAACTATCAAGTAGCTATTAATTCCTTAGAGTTTTTACTCTAAGGAGTAAAACACAGACCATGGCTGGATCCAAATTCAGATGTTAAGTAATGAGATTTTCAGCCATTGAATTGCAGAGCAGCAGGAGAAGAGAGGAATAAAAAAATGCGGAAGAAAATTCAAACCCAAAAGATTTTTATCTGTCCTGAGAGAAGCATTTTTTAAACACATCGTAACTGTTTATAGCTCCATGCTGTATGACTCTGTGCACTCAGGACAGTAGGACTATGCCCTGAAATATTTTACAACATCTTATGAGGAAATGGAGGGCAAACTGATCTCTGTATTCCTACCTGTGATGATAATTTCAGTTGGTTTTGTGGAAACCTGCTGTAACTGATTTTCCACTTTCTTGAATACAAATATTTTCCTGTAAATCGTGCCTCCTGCATTTCAAAGAGGTTTGGTAATGATTTTTGTTTGTCCTAAAAATGTTATTGTATTATAGCAATATTCCACCATATACTTGCCAAGTTTCTTATTAGTATCAGCAGCATCCAACACAATCTCTTCCCTCTGCTCAGCAAGCTGCCTTCTCAGTGGATGATGAAACTTGGCATGGATAAAGAGTAAATCTTATTAGCGATGCCCACACATGCTGTGCATGGACTCGTACATGACCTATAGTGCTGGAGGAAGACTTGCAGACTGATTGCAAAAGAAGATTTTTGAAAGGTTTCATCTCTATGGTCGCTCAGTCAGCACGGTTGCTTAAAAGCTTCCACAGCTCTCTTTTAAAGTGGCTTGTGATAAAATCTGCTTCAGTCCATCTTGATTTCCGTGCATAGGCTGCAGGAATTTAGGAAAGCAGGGGTTTTCTTCTTGTTTTTCATCATTTGGAATACTAATATTTAGCATTTAGAAAGTACTTTACTGTTTCAACTCACTCTCTAATTAAATATTGCTGTGTGATACTAAGTCCCCTAAAAATATAGTACTGTTCAGGCACAGTACTGCACAGTGACATCTGATGTTTTGCACTTCAGTTCTAAAAATAGGAAATTGCCCTGATTTCTCACAATATGATAACAGCAGGGAAACACTGACTTTTTGACAATAATGACATTAAGTAGTACTCTTCCTGAGGTTAGGGGCCTAGTTCTTATTGATGGGAGCGCTACTGCAAGGCAACATAAAGAGGATCTTATGTGTTTGAATGCTATCAGGGAGTTTCATTCCCAATTTTACATTCTGCGCCAAGTTCCCCAGCTGCCTAAACTGCTTGCAGGCTACCGAGCTCCAGCTGGAACCAAATGCAGAAGTTCTTCTTGTAGGGAGAGTCTGATCCCATTTCAGTTATGACTGTGGGCCATGCCTAGAATAGCCTCTTCTAGTGTGTCCTGACAGTCCTTCCTGGTGTGGCTCAGAGCAAACGTGAAATGCTGTTAGCAACAAACTGTTTGGTTTGTTTTCTTGCTAATAAACTAAGTATCAGCCTTCACATTATATGGCTCTCTGTCATATAATGCCACAGAATCACAAAATGGCTGAGTTTGGAAGTGACCTCTGGAGGACCATCTGGTTTAAACCTATGCTCTAGGAGGGGCCACCTAGAGCTGACTGCCCAGGATCATGTTCTGATGGGTTCTGAATATCTCCAAGGGGGAAGACTCTACAAACTTCTTGGGCAATGTGTGTCAGCTTGGTCACACTCAAAGTAAGAGAGTGTTTTCTGAAGCTCAGATGAAGCCTCCTGTATTTCAGTTTGTGCCCATTGCCTTTGGTCCTGTCAGTTAAAGGGGATGGAGTAGCCTGCTGGGAGTCAACTAGGTGGAAGCCAATCCATGTATTTTATTCCAGTGTATATTACATTCCAGTAATACCATTCCCACTGCAGTGTGTGGCACAGGACCGTCTCTCACAAAATCTTGAGTTCATTTCAGGGAAAGAAAGATGAGAGTGTTGCAGCTGAAGTGTCTTCAGCTGATGACATCAAATATATCAGTCACCTCTGGATGCGAGGGTTGGCATCTGCCATGTCTCTTATACCAAGGATGTAAAATATTACCTTCAACTTGACAAGATATTTTCTTCCAAAGTTTAGTCTTCAAAACTCATAAGTCTCAGCAACAAGTGATGATGCATGATGTGTCATGTGTCACATGATGACATCAGTAAGGCTGCAGCAAAGACGGTGCTGCTGTGCTTTTATTGCCACCATGTCTGTGGTATCAAAACTTGTGCACCTAGTGACATGCAGCCACAAATGCACATTGCCATGTGAGCATGGATAAATTTCTGGGAAAGCAATGGGATAAACAGTGCAATTGTAGGTTGCTGGGCCATAACGAGAGGATGAGACAGAAGCAAAACCTTACCCAGGTGCAGTGCTGGTAATTGCATCCACTTAAGGAGAGAATCTTGCACACACGGGTTCAGATTTTTAATCCCCATCAAATAAAGTAGTTCTGTTGAGATTAACACAGTGCTGTTTCATACTGTGCGAGGATCTCCCTATTGCCATAAATCAGCCTTCAGAAATACAGGCCCTTATTTATTTTGCTGACTCCTGCCCCAAATACAACTGTTGTTTTAGCAGAGTCCTGCCTATCCCTCTGGGGATATCCTATGACCACTAAAGAGCACATGAGCAATTACTGCTGCAGCGGGAAAAGAAAGATGTCGTAAAGGAAAATTTGAAAGTTTCTACAAAACAAAAATGCATATCCTAAACCTGCTGATTAAAGACAAATCATAACCACTATTTAACCACCTTGCTTATATTTAAATTACAGCACACCAGTGTTTTATCCCTGACAAGTGTAAGTGAGAGTTCTATACTGTGGAATTTTGTAAGACATAACCAGAGTGAGGAAAATAGCTCTGCTCAATAAATGTAT
>WEIU01008670.1:20559-35727 GCA_013389925.1 Aegithalos caudatus
GACTTCTGTCAGCAGTGCACTGATAAACCCAATCTATTTCAACAATTGGTGGGTTGCTGTTGATTTTAAGCCTTTTCTGAAAATGGAGATAAACATCTCAAATACTACATGCTTGGATACTAGTTGAGTGTGTCATCAGCTGGTACATAAGCAGAGAAATCTGTCATCAGTTTCTGTTGGGGGCAGTTACCCAGAATTTCACTTTCTGGAAACAGGCACAAACTGACTGACTTCACTGGGCCAATACCCCCTCATTCACATGAAGACTTGGCCTACAATTTTGGCAGAGTTAAGAGAGATCAGACCTGTCTCTGTGACTTCAGATATACTTTACTGACACGTGATGAAGCTTCCTTATCAGGTATGAATTTCATAATAAAGACTATATTCCGTTCCTTAGCTACTGAAGATGCTCTGGATGTGATTACACAGTGTCTTCTCCCACTCCAGATATGTCTAACCCTTTCATAGCCTATTACACAATAGTTCATTGCAGCTCATTTAATTTAATTCTAAAGGGCATTAACACAAAGGATATGATAAAACACAAGACATTAATTAGAAGCACTCTCAACAGCAGTAAAACTGTCAACTAGACCAAAGACAGACATCTTTTAACCCACTTAGCTTTTCAATAACAGCTATGGAAAAGCACTACAAATATTCTATATTTTTTTAGAATAATTTTTTTTTAAGCATGAAAGATTCCCTTTAGTTGATCAGACCTAAATAGGTCCTCTTTTTGTTTTAAAGAGAAGCCTGTGGGCAGTCACTGAAGGGTGCTGTCTTGCTCTAACAATACAAAGGAGGATCAGCTAGTGTTGCAGTAGAAGCATTGGTGATAATACTGTTTGCTGCAGGGGAAATATCCTACTCCTCCTGAGGCCTTGTTGCAGAGTAGAGAAAGAAACAGTTAATATTTTTGTCAATGTTAAATATCTGTGTTTCATCATCTGAATTTCTTGTGGCTACACATGAAATCATCTCCTGTCTTAAGCATTTTACAAACACTGGCACTTGGGCCAGCTGGTTCATTACACACCGATACCAGTCAAATGCATTGCAATTTGCAACTACCTTGCCCTTTTTCCTCCTCTCACAACTTAAAATGGATGAAAATATATCCTCATAACAATCAGAGTGACTTGTGTATGAACATTTATTGTGTCATTTATAATTTCTCTATTTCTTTCTCATCATAGTTCAGTGAAGGTAAGAAGAATGCTTCCACTCCTACAATATCATCAAACTGTTTTGCCAGAAGCTCTGCAGATGAAAGGCCACTCATGGTTAACAGTGCTGTCAGTGGTGCCTGGAGCAAACNAAGCTTATCACTGCATTACGTATTACAAAGTAGGGAGCAATTAATGAAGTATGGTTCATGAAACTCAGCCTCTAGAGTCAACCAGTACACCAAGGGGATATTTTCCAAATATAATGAAGACTGGTTTGGAATGATGTGTAGCAGGGGAACCTTTTTGGAAGGAGACAGTCATAGGGAGAAAGGAACACAGGACCGAAAAATAGAATCAAGGATCAGAGCCAACTAACATGAAAGGGAATTTAAGGTCAGGATGTCTGAAAGGAAAATTTTATGTTTACTGAGAATAAATTATTGTTAATATTTTTAAGATCAGTTTTGCAGTGCTAGCATAATGGAAGCAGTCCCTGAAACTGAATTTTCTGTATATGGATTTCTAACAGCCAACATGGGCTTTAAATATCTTTTTATGTAGGAGCAGTTCAACTTCTCCCCAATATGTCGGTTCTTTCCTTCCTTCTACTTCACTGGGAAATCACTCAGCTTCTTTGAGGACAGTCAACCTCTGCCTCCTGCTGCCTTATCTCCTGCACCTCCAATCAAAGTCCTCTGTAAAATCACTGTTCATGTCACCAGGAAATGGCCTATAAAATAAATTAAGGCATGGGATGAAAAAAGTATTTGTAGTGGGAACTAGTCAACTATCAAGAGACCAGGAGCCTATTTTCATGGCAAAATGAATGCTTGTTTCCTTAGAGATGAAAAATGAGGAGGAGTCAGATGAAGGAAATCTCAGTGATTAGAAAGTGAATTGCATTTAGAATTTTTTTATACATTCAGTGAGATTTCAGTAACTGTTTACATTCATAATGAAGACGTGAAACTTGAAGATATGAAACTGAAGGTTTAGCTTAGCTGTAAAATTTGTTTTAGGTATGCATACAGGAAATTTTTATAGAAGGAAAAAAACCCTACTGAATTTTATTTCTTTCCTCTGACTATAAAAACATAGGAGAATGTGTTACTATTAATTGTGCATATAAAGTAGGCTGTAAATTTCTTTCCAAAAAGTCTGTGAAAAAACTGTGGGTGAAGGTGATCATGCTGCAATGACAAAAAGGTTCATTTTTACTCCTGTTAATGCAGTAAGTCACCACAAAAGCTGCTGCAGTAAAAGCCAGATAAAGAACAAAAAGAATGGGAAAAGCTGAACTATACATAGCACTGCAGTCCCCTTGCATTTATCCTGAAGAGAGAAATAATCTCTCTATCATATTAGAAAGGCTTCAGTAAATTTAATTGATTGCAGGAAATTGTCACTCTTTTCTTAATATTGTTGCTTATCTCTGTTATTGTCAATTTGACTGGTATCACATACAGATTCCTGCCCTCACCACACAAGAAAAGCATAGAACAAAATCTAGCCAGGGGAAGAGATTCAACATAAATAACCTAATAAATTAATAAAAAAAACAGAGCACTAGTATGTCTTCTGCATTAATTATACTTCTCCTCATACATTCCCCATACCCCAAATTTTATATGTTGCCATTACTTGGTATTAATTGCAAACTGAATCATCGGTCTCATGTACTACCAATTATATTATCAGCATCCAGAAACCAAACAGCGCTGCATCTAACTGCTAGATACACACTCACTTGGCAATAAGCTTGATTAAATCAAGACATTGTCTTCTCCAAACCATTTGTTACTGTCTTTTTGGTGGAGATTATGACCTGTACACTTGAGCCTTGCAAAACAAAATATAGTAATACTTTTCACATGCTTCAGTGTGATGCCATCTCATTACCTCAAAGAGGTGATGGTGTTTTGAGGCAATTTAGCTGACTTATGAATATCCATGCTTGAAATGTGAAAAGGTGTCTTTGTGTTACTAGAAATAGGGAGATTTAAAAATATTTAAAAATCACTATAATTCTTTAATGTTAGAACTTGTATTTTGGCAGGTTTTTGTAAATTAGGCTATTTGTCTTGATTTTCTATCCTGATTTTCACTAAACCTGTTTTCTGTACATTTTATTCCTGATCACCACTATGGTATGAAAGCAAGAACTCTACGAAAAAAGCCAGTGATGAGGAAAGTAATTTATTTAAATAATGTCTTGTACTGAGGTAGCACTTGGAGACTCCTATGGGGTCTTCATTTTGCTATGAGACATGATTTAAAAATACGTCTTTGAAAAGCAAAATTTTGTTATGTGAGAAGGCAACAGGCAAATTGTGAGTAGAGGAAAGAAGCAAGTGTCATGATTTTGATTAGATTCATGAACAGCAGAATTGTCTGTGACTGCCTGAACAGTTCTTTCCTGAGCTGCAGCTTACTGGTGAGTACCTAATTTCACTGCTAGAAACAACAACAGTACAAACAAGAATGCTTCTATTTCAGTCAGGTTTTCCATGCTGCAAAATGGTGGAAAACTAGCATTGCTTTCATTTAAAGTCATTCTAGCTTTGCAAATGCAGCCCCCAATGCCTCTCTTTCTTGCGCAGTCTAGTAACTGCCATGTGAATTTCCTTACAAGTGTGATCTCAGAACCTCAGCTATATCCCTTAAGAACAGAGAAAATGTATAGTTCACTGTTTAAAAAGCAACAGCCACCTGAAATTGGTGCAAGCTGCTTAGCTCCAGATAAAGCTACAGCAGTTAAACCACAGTTAAAACCTCAAAGAGAGAATGGCTGAGAATCGGGACCGCATCCAAAAAACCTGCTGATTTAATTCACTCTCCTGATACACTGTAAGCAAGGTGTGATTATAGTCATAGGAAAATTAAGTAACCTTTGTTATGTTTTCTAGATCTTCCTGTTCATTGAAAACAAAATTAATTTTGTTGCTCACATTTCCCATGCTGGAGGTTTGCTACCTGTGATGCATTGCAGTAAAATTCAAGGCTGGCCTCTTAAACAAAACAAAAAATGGGTTATGAATGAAATGGTTATATTTCCAGGGATAAATTTTAAAACAGATCTAGCAGCTTATTTTGCCTTTCTCTGGCTCTGGCTGCCACTAGAAAGCGTCCAGAGCACAAGTGGCCCTGCCTTAAATTACCCATAGCAAAGCACTTGAATTTTACCTTTTTTTAAACTGCCTTTCCCTTAAAAAAAACCCACCATGAGCCCTGGAGATGGCCCCCAGATGTGATACAGAGATGACATTTTTTGATCTGTCATGACTGAAGTGGAGACTTCTCTGCCTCTATTTTTAACCCAGCATCTTCAGTGGTTGCTCTGTAAAAACAGCCCTGAGTTTGCCAGTAAGCATCTCTTTGAAGGGAGAAATAGCCCTAAAGCATGGGCCTTGGAATAGAGCTGCAGTGAGAAGTTATTCCTTCAGCTGCATTTAGAGATATATTTTTTTCATATACCAGCACATTAAATAAGTAATTCCATGTTTGAATATCAGATTTCTACCCACTGCAAGTTGGGGCAAGTCATACCTGCAGCCTTTCATGTAATATTCTGCTCAGATTCAGCACAGATAAATTATGGTAGTTAGACCACTAGCCTGATCTTCCAAGCTTTCTCCTAGAACAGACAAGTTTAATGCTACAAGTACTGCTTTCTTCAAGGTGGGCAGTGACAGCAAGATTTTTTTCATCTTCCAAATGTCCAGGGCAACTTGACTTTTCTCTACTTTAAACCAGATTCATCTAATGAAACTTGTAGTCTAAATAAACCCACTGTCCAACGTTCTCCTTGATGTAGTTATACTCTGGGGTTCTTTTCTTCTCTTAAAAGTTGCTATGGATTAGTTGAAAATTTTGGCTTTATTGGGACATCAGTGAGATTTGAGTATTTGAAATTTTTCGTAGTTAATTTTCCCAGCCCATGAGACATGAAGGATGCTTGAAAATGGCAAGCATCAAATTCATTGACCTTTGTCTAAGATGCACCAAAGCTTTTCACAGCCTTTGGAGCAAGAAAAAACAACTTTGTGACACTCAGACCCTGACTAGAATGTTGTACTGCAGTAGTGCAGCAAAAAGAGAACTGCATAAAACAAAATTTGAATGCTTTTAGCTTTCCTGTATCTCCTTGCTGGCACCCAGCCCATTTCTAAGCTCTGTCACAATAATTTCTGAATTAGTTTTCCTTGATGTCAGAGTAGCAGCTGAGCAATTAATTCTTCTTTATTTAATTTTGAAAATAAAAAAAGATGAGTACCAAAATTTTCAACTACATTATAGGCAGATTTTGCAAAAGTAATCAGATCTATTTCTGTTTCTATAAAACAAAATATATTTATTTTGAAGTGGAGTAAAGAAAACAAAAAATAAGTGTTCTCTAAACATTAAATCCCTGACAGTGTAAGTGCAGTGAGCTGCTCTGCAACTTGTACTATGAAGCATTTAAATAATTTCCAGGTGCCTTTGAGAGACAGAATTGAAAATAACTGTCTAAACAGCCAAATACTTCCATCATCAGTGTTGGAACTAGAGATGTATTTTCAGATTACATCCCCAGCACCGTGTTTCTTTGAGAAAACTCTCCTCAGTTACACCTTTCTGTTAATAATATAAAAAAAGAAGGTCTCAAATGACTGTTGAGCAATACTTAACAGCTAAAGGCAGAGCCAAGCCTTCCTTTAATTTCAGCAGATCTGTTAAATGCAGAGCTCTAGTCTGCAGAGAGCATTTCAGCCTGCTGACTTCCTGTGGGTGTTTGGGGATCTGCAGGGTGCAATGCAGGGTGCAATGCAGGGTGCCCTCAGCTGCAGTCAGGGCAGGGCAAGTTCACCAAGCCCAACACTGCGCTGCACAGGTGAGTTTGTGAGGATGCAGAAGCAGCAGTGCCACATCTACAGATGGCTGACTCGGGGTTAAAGAGCCCTGCTCTTTCCATGTCACCTTCTATTTCACAGCTTTGTCTATTCTATCTGCGAGCCAGGCACGAGGAAGCAATTAGAGCAGTGCATAAAATGCAAATGTGATGTTTGTCTCTGTCATCTCTGTCCTTGCTTACTGAATTCTTGCTACACAAATGTCTGGCCACAGGAACAGACCTGACTCCTAAAATATATTTGACATCATGGAATATGGCAAATCAACACTAAAGATCTTGCAGTCACAGAAAGATCACTGAACACAGATAAATCCTGTTCTCTCTTTTTTTTTCACCCCCAGTAAAAAAGGGCTGGTATTCAGGCTGCATGTACAATTTCCCCCAGCTGTTTCCACATGCAGAACAAAAGTACTTTCCTTTCTCTGATTCAAACCAAGTTTCTTAAGGAAAAAAAAGTTCAAACCAAAATTCTTTTTTCCTTGTTGTGGGCATCTTTAACCAAAATTAAAGCAAAGGCAGGGATCTTAACAAATGTGTTCATTTAAGGGTTCATGACTAAAACACAGTTCACAATATAAATACAGTTCCCAGATTTGTGTCAGGCAAATTCATGCCCGGTTTTTGGTTCAGTGAATATTTTGATCCATGCAAAGTAGAAAAGTCAAACTAGGAAATTTTTGAAGCATATTTGTATGCTAGTCTCATAGACCGTCTCCCTCACATCTAGGATTCCGTTGTGGGTTTGGTAGGTCTCCTTGGGTAAGAAAAGGAATTTTCTTTTCTTTTATGATCCTGGGTGAAAATGGAAAACACTAATTCCTTTGAATTCCCTGCCCAGAAAATTCAATGTTAATTCTCAAGTTGTTTTGAAAAGATAAAATGAATTACTGAAAAGTCATCAAACCATTATCTCTGTACTCACTAGACAAAAAGATGTCACCAAAGAGGAAAAGTACCCAGGAACTAACATTTGTAGTGTATACTGTCAGTGAGATTAATTTCATGACCTCTGGGAAAAACAGTAATTTATGCCAGCAGACATCCAGGTTTGTGTTCAAATAGTGAGACTACTGTAAGGAGCAATTTTTACTCCTAGTCACAGATAAGTAAGTTGTGGCAGGTTTCTCCAGTCCATCACAATACCATCTACACCTTGTTGTTGGTTTCAGCTATTGCTCTTCCCTCAGGTCAGTGTATGACCCTTTCTTACCCTGGTAGATCATGGTCACTGACTTCTGCTTTATTTGAACACGTGGACATTCATTTTTTCTTAGGACCTGTGATGTGCACAGCACCAACCTCCAATGTTAAACACTATTATGACGACTCTACTTCTGTTCAGCTTGAAGAGGTGTGAACAAACGATTTGTCACTTATTACCTCAGAACAGGAGCTTCTCTATTGGAGTTTCTAACCCCTTGACTACTAGAAAGCTTTGCATGGTCAGGTGGCTGATTGGTGGGTTATTTGGGCAGGATGGTACTTAAGCAATCCAGGGAGACTTTGCCTTCCACCCTTGTCTGTGAATAAAGACAAACTGGCAATGACTTCAACCTTTTTGTTGACACATCACGTATCACTGAAGAGCTTCACTATATTACAGTGCAGAGGTGTCCTAGGGTGACTTAATGATGCTTGTATCCCCAGTTGTCTGTTCTGTTTATTTTGGCTATTATGTTCTGTACCTTTAAGACTGGTTCCAAGAGCAAAGCAGGGAGTAAAAGAAGCGCCGAGTTTCTTTTCAGAAATTGCACTCACTGCTCCGCATTCTGCTCCTGGGCTGTGTTGTCTGCAACATGGACAGACAGTGGGACAGAGAACAGAGATCTCCTTTGCTTTTAGTTAGTTTTAGCTAGCTGAGGCAGAGAANTTTTTTTTTTTTTTTTTTTTTTTTTTTTTTTTTTTTTTTTTTTTTTTTTTTCTCCTCTCTTGGAACTGTTTGAACCTGCTCTGGACTGAAAACCCAGAAGAACACTCGGAGCTCATGCCTGTGGCCCACCAAGGCCCAGGATGGCATTTTGCAGTTGCAGAGGAACTGATAAGAGACTGAGCAAGCCGAGCTACACCCACAGCAAGGACTTCCACAATTTTGCCATCTCACTTCAGAACAGAGAGAAGTTTTATTGTTTAATATTATTCCTTTTTTTTGGGCTCATGAACACTTTTCTTGTTGAATAAACAATTTTTTCCACTTTTCTCTAAGGAAACTTTTTCCCAGACCACTTGGGGGAGGGGTTGCTTGGGTTTACTTTCTAGAGAGACCCCATTCGGAGGTTTCCTCTCAAATTTGCCCTAAACCAGGACAGGGGCATTTTCATTTTTGTTTGTTCAGCCCAAGGTAGGCATCTCTGGACACTTCAGAAACTGCCAGGAGATTTTGATGAAGCTGCATAGCACCTGCAAAAACTGCAAGGGCTGTTTGGGCATGGCTCCTGCCTTTGGGGCCCAAGTGGGAGCAGCACTCAAGCAGGAACTGATGGCAACACAGTAGTTAAAGGAAAGGAGGCAGCGCTGGGAGGTCTTTGCCCAGAGCAGGGAGGGCCCTGCATGGGGAAGATGGCAGAGTGTTATTTACAACACTTCCACACTCATGGGTTGTGATAGACAGGCATTTCTCACAAGTGGGGAGCATGTGAATGTACTTGAATGCATCTGAGGCTTCAAGTGCAGAGAGAAGCTGGGAGCAGCTGTCCCTAAGCCTGCTGTGAGCAGTGGATAAGACTCTGAACCCCTTCTGGTCATAGAGCAGCTTCACCCAGCCCCTCCTAATGCTCTGGCTTAAGAGACCTTTTCTAATGGGAGAGACAAAAGATACTTTTTCAGTGGGAGCTCCTGCATCCTTTTGAAACAACTTCATACTCTCTGTTGTTTCCTGTTCCGAGAAGAGGATATTGCTTGAATATTTCCAAGTTCCTGATACCACAAAATATGCCTCTCTCCTGCCTGGTTGTGTACCACACATTCTGTTAAAAAGGGCATATGCTCACTTATATAAACACTTTTTTTTTTCTTTGCTTTTACAGCCTATAATTGCCTTTCAATGTCCCACTTTGCTAGCTTGTGCTCCTGCCTTTAACTGAAATGGAACACTCTTCATTTTGATAGCCCACTAATCTTCCACTGCAGCACTGTCCCCCAAGTCCCAAAGAGACAGTAACGCTTCTTGTGTTTTTGGTTTATGCTGAACACACTTTGCCAAAATTAAATTCCTGCCAAGCAACAGAATCTGTAAGAACCACTGCTATTCTTCTAAAGGCAAGGGATTGTCTTGGCATTTTTGTTTGTTTTTCATAACATAAATAGCTTGACATGAGGAGGTCCTTTTATGTGGATTCTGCTTTTCTCATTTTCTCGAGTATCTTTTCTTACAGCACTTCGAACTTTCTTGAGAGATTGCCCAACCTTTTCTCAGCAACAAGACACTAATTTTATAACTACCTGTTGCACACCAAAAGTGTAGCAGAGCAGTTTTTTCTCTATAGATGTACATTTGAACCTGTCTAGACCTCTCTCTCAACCCAAATAAAATCAACATTTCAAGGACACAATCCCGAGCGACCTGTATGGGCTACCAAACTTCTCTTTTTTAACCATTAGTTTTGGTTCTCTGTCTTTTTCTTGGCATTGAAACTTTATCACTGCCTGATTTTTCATGAAGGATATCAAGAGGTGAGCAAAAATATGGATTGCCTCCTCAAATAATTTGCAACCCACTCTCAGATCTCCCTCAGATGTCACAGATTTCCCATTTTTGTGCAAATGTAATACCTTTCAGATTTCTTGTACATGGTTTCATAACTGAGTTTTACTGTTTGAGTTGAAATTATTTAATATATCTAGTGCTTCAAACCCAGATATTGTTAGAAAATAAAGATCTGTTCTGATTGCCTTCCATTTCTGGCATCCATTCAGTGCAGCAACAAAGTTCTGTGTGGTTAGACAGGAACGCGGTCGGAAGATTGCGCGATGTACGGGAAGGTAGGACCCCACCCCTCTGAATGTAGTTGTCCAATAAGGGCTTGCCAATGACGTAAGCAGGCGAGTGTAACGATACATAAGGCCATGACGAGGAAATAAACATTTCACCATCCACCACAGTGGTGTCTGTGAGTGATTGGCCCGAGCGACATGTGAGTTGCTGTGCCTTTCTTGAACCAGGTCGTCCTGCCTCGAAAAGAGGCAACAGTTCTGTTCAAATTCTTTCCAACTGTCTTCCATAATCCTAGAGAAAAAAAAAGATTAATCATCTTAGATGAAGCTTTTAATGGTGCCATTTTTCCATTTGGGGAAATTTTAAATTTCACTTAACTCCTAGTACTATTGTCATTCAGCTGTCATTTAACATCTAATACAGATCTGCTTCATTGAGTCTCTGGTTAGAATTGCATACCCTGACCTGTTGCACAACAAAAGTGACCTAATTGTTTCAGGTGCCTGGACCAGAGCTTCTTAATTCACTAAAAGATCAGGCCTAGAAGGCAGCAGAAAGAATGGCAGAACATTCTGCCATGCCCTCTCTCAGGTCCACATTTCAAGTCATACAAAACAAATGCACTGAGCCCTAACACTTGAAGTTTTATGCACTGATTAAAACACACCTTTTTTTTTTATTTTTAAGAAGATATTTAGAAAAACAAAGTGAGTGATAGTTAAATTTCTTCGGGTGCCCCTTCCCCCTGCAATCCTGCTATGGAAGCCTAAAACCAGATGCCTAAGTATTTATACAAAAGCAGGAATAAATGGACCATGACTTTTCAAGAGTACCTGGCAGTCATCGGTTCACCCTGGTGCAGTGTGAATGCCATGATCAGCTTTGCAGTGCAGGTCTCAGGCTGTATCCCAGAGCTGTGGATGTTGCAAAAGTTCAGGACAGTCCTCCACAAAAGCTGTAGCCAGCCCTTTGCACACAACCTGCTCTTTTTTNNTTTTTTTTTTTTTTTTTTTTTTTTTTTTTCAGGAGGTTTACAGCACTTCGCAGAATTGCAGAAGCTTGTCTGATAGCACATTTGCCTGCTTAACTGTCTTTGCTGTTCTCTAGTATCAAAGGAAATGAGTGGGGGGAGGGAGAAGATTGAAGATGGAGGAGGAGAAAGAAGGGAGACAAATTAAATGAAGGTGAATAATCAAAGCTGCCTTTCCTGATATCAAATGTTCTGTGGGAAAATTTTGGGTGGGTAGGCCTATAGATACACTACAATGTGCTAGCATAAGAACTAGAGTCCAGTGAAGAGCTGTAAGAGAAGAAAAGGATCAGCACCTATGACATTTCTCAGACAGAACTCTAGTCTAAAGAGGTACTCATCCACTTCACACCAGGTTCACCCCATGTAAGAAAGCCATCAGCTAGCATATATTATTGTTACCTAACTGGAAGACCTTTGGATGTGTTTTCTGCTGAATCTGGAGCATGCAGGTCCAGAGTGAAAACATATACCCAAATTTAAGATGCTTAAAGCTTTTTCAATGTGTAGATTTGTACAGTTATTTCATGTCTTTCCATTGCTGGAGGGATATCATGGTCTCATCTTTGTGTAAGAGGTGGAAGATAAAGAAACTAGAGAATTAAAACCCTGTCTCAAATGAGATGTCGGGTAGAACATTTGCAGTTACTGTTAAAGGGCATAACTTCTCTACCTTTAAATCAGTACATTAAGCTATTCAAATTCCCCACTGTATCAACTGTTCAGTACTACAAGCAATTACTACACTGGCCTTTCTATTATCTCTGAGCTCTATTTCTTTTAGCAATATAATTATTGAAGGCAAGATTTTCCTCACTTGCACATTTTCAAATCAAGAGATAAACTTCTTTTTTTTTTTTTTTTTTTTTTTNTTAAATCCCTAGCTATCCTTGCTGGCTATGCCTTGTAATCTCTAATGTGATATGGCATATCAAGCTACTGGAGAAATTGCTTACAGAGACAATCTCTGAAAAAAATCTAGCTTTCTGAAAGCAAGCTCCAGTTAGCAGTGCATGAAAAACAACGTGGTGTGTGCCTATAATGACAGTAAATCAGCAATCACGAGGAAACGGTGCTTCAGGTCTGTCCAAATTGCAGGTGCAGAGAGTCACATAGCATCAGCTTGTGCAGCCCAGAATTATGTTGCAGCTATTAGAAGAAACTCCACAGGATTGCTTGTCATCCCCTGCATGACAAATTGAGCTGTCTTCCCATACAGGACTGTTTTTTATCATTCTAAAGAGGCCTTGATTTGAATATAAGCTCTAAGTCACATGTACATTTGTGTTGGTACTTCTGTAGCCAGAGCACTCCATGAACACCACCAAACTGTCACAGATGATACAGTCTTTGCTGTTGCAGTGATGCATAAAGTGACAGGGGATTTTCTGGGTTTGGAGATACCCATGGAAGGTCTGAGAAACGCTTTGCATTGGGGTCTTCTGCACATTAGTCATAGTACCTCTTATGATACCTGTGTTGTTTCTGTCAAGAAAAAGAATCTAGTAAGGGAGAGAAGCCACATCAACAGACTTTAAATGAAAGAAGGAAAAAAATACTACCATATGCTATATGGCTTTTGGATTTCTGCAGATGGTACCTTCTCTTGCACAGTCAAAAAAAAATGGATTTTACTCAATTTTTACACAGGTCCTACAAAATTTTCACACATCCCTTGTATGCCAAGTACGAGAAGGTATGCTTACTCCTCTTTTAATTTCCCACACTTGCCCTGCATACCTACAGCTGCACAATGTGTGTAATTCTCTGTCATGGTGAGACAGCACAATGCTGTGGCACAGCCTCTGGATTTATATATGGCTCTTTAGTCTTTTGATGCAAGCAGCTTCCAATAATTCTTGTTGCTGTGGGACAGATTTCTGCACAGGCTGGAAATCTCTGCTACCTTTCCTTCTCCACATGGCTCTGAGCTTGCTAACAATCACATTTAAGACCATTTGGTGCCAGCAGCTAACTTCCAGGACTGCTCAGTGAGCATGCTGTATCTATGTAGGATGAGTGGGTGGAATGTTTTCTACTGTTTTACTTTTTAGGGGAAAATAGAACTAATGTGGTGGTTTTAACAGTTGTGCTGTCACTGGTACGGACACAGTGATGATGAATAAATTGTTCAGTCTTGACAAGACTTTCATCAGCAACAGCAAGATTGCTCATTAGATTTCACAGCATACACACTTCAACTACTTTCTGTGCATCTGTGTTACTGTCAACTGATTAGGACATTTCTTATACACACACACATAGACATCTTATTTGACTTTGAGCTTTGATGTTTGTGGCTTGGTTTATAAACAAATAGGAGCCTGAATCTTGCCATTTTATTTCATTGCTACTCTGGCTGTACTCTGGCTGGAACTTAGTGTGTTGATGGGAATTGCTCCATTAAGAACCACAACAGAATAATCAGAAAAACTTTTTTTGCAAGAGGCTGAGCAAAATAATTTTTACTGGTTGATTTTAGTTTATTATTTCCAAACTATGATGGGTATTTGTTTTCATGCCAAATGTTTCTGTAAATCACCTGTATTATGATATATTAAAGCAATTACAACTTGATAGTTTGAATTAAAAGGAGTTACATAACTAACCAAAACTTTCCATGTCACTACACTGCCCATTACATTAATTATCAAAAAATATATTTTGTCCTTCCAGTAATGACAGGACCCTTCACATATGCAAAGTTAGCCAGCAGTAAGGGCTAACTATGGGTGGACAAAGAAATGTGCCATTTTACAATGAGTGCCTTGGAATTACCTTCTCAAAGACAGAACAAACACGTGAAGCATGAGATCTTCCTTAACATTGAAATATTTATCAAAAAAAAAAAAAGTTTCAAGGCTATTGTCTAGAGGAGCAGCTGAATATATTTTCTTCAGGAACTAATAATAAAGCGTATTCTGTGATCCCAGGGTGCATGAAAATCCTACAATGAGTGTTTTCACCAGGAAAAACCAGCTCTGAATGACTTTCAGGTTCTCCTGGGATTCAGTCCACCTGATGTCTTTAAGCCAGTTACTAATATAAGGCATAAATACCACTAAACTTTATAAGAGAGTTATTTTTCCTGAAGTTTCTGGAAAGGTTCATTGCTCTCTTTCTCAGATAAAAAAGAATTGAATCAGCTGTTATCCCTATTTTCTAACCAATGTGTTTGTTTCAAAAGATCACAGGATGATGAATCATGAAGAGATGAGAGATCTGTATTCAGAAGCTGGAGATTAATTTGCAATCATTCGATCACTTCAGCTTACTTCCTAGAGTGTGGATCATAAAACCCTACAGTAGTGACACCGTGCAATACTTATTTTTCTCACTCTGAAATACACAAGGAAAAACTTTTTCAGCAAATCAGGTACTGCATTGGAACACCATAACGGCAATACTAATTTCTATTGGTTCAACAGCTAATGAAAAATGATAAATAAAGAGTTATTGTTATACAGATAGTGGATTGAAGACCTGTGGAAATCATCTATTTTGTTGATGAATTGGGTTAAAATATCACCTTTTTTTTTTTTTTTTCCCTTTCCTTTCTCTTTCCCAAAATGCCATTGCAAGAAAGCTTGCTCATAGTTTTGCTGGTCTGAAACTATTAGCACCAAACAATCCACTGATCCTTTAAAAAATGATTGTCTGGGAACATCTTAATCCACTGTGAGTGGATAAAATTTTCCTTATCTTGATAGTGGCATACTGATACTCAATAATAAAAATCAACTTCAATAGCTACAAAGTATTTTTTAAAAGCATTCAAATCGTAAAAAACAATGGGTTTTTCAGGAATATCCTACCACTCTTGTTTCATAATTGTGTTTGATTTATTTCTTACCATTCTCCCTGAGCTTGTGAGAGTTAAATAAAATTGCTAAGAGATTCCTATCCTCTAAACTGCATTTTCAATTTTCCCATGACAAAGCAACTGTCACTGTCCTCCTGGACATAAATTTTGTACAGTTCTGTCCTGTCTCAAATGTAATGAAGCCATCAGGGTCTTCCTTACTGTAACTATGTTACAAGAAGAAAAGCCTCCATTCTCTGTAAACACAGACCATTTAGCAGGAGAATAAGACAGTCTAAATCCATGGCAATTTAGCTGTCTTAAATACAGCTGTTTTAT